>ONZH01003762.1:0-42258 GCA_900303285.1 Rhinella marina | reverse complement strand
TAGGGATGGGACGGCACATCGGGAAAAATAGTGGCGGCTGGGACCGAATACCGAGGGCAGCCACCGCCATGAGATTGCGAAAGGCCTCGGTCTCTACCAGCCTAAAGGGCAGCATTTCCAGGCTTAGCAATTTGGAGATGTGGACGTTGAGGGCTTGGGCATGTGGGTGTGTGGAACTGTATTTCCTCTTGAGCTTCAGCGTCTGCTGTAAAGACAGCTGAACGCTGCGCTGGGACACATTGGTGGACACTGTGGAGGATCGTGGAGGCGAAGGTGTGGTTTTCCGGTGGGAGGCGCTCGTGCCGGGGTCCTGGGCAGGGGGTTGACTAGCAGAGGCAGCAAGTGACACAGGGGAAGGAGCAGTGGTGTGACCCGCAGGAGGTGGTGAACGGCCTTGGTTCCATTGAGTGTGGTGATTAGCACTCATATGCCTGCGCATGCTGGTGGTGGTTAGGCTAGTAGTGGTGGCACCCCTGCTGATCCTGGTGTGGCACAGGTTACACACCACAGTCCGTCGGTCATCCTCAATTTCTTTAAAGAACCTCCAGACTTGCGAACATCTAGGCCTCGCCACGGGAGCTTCACTACGTGAAACAGTTTCTGCTGATGCACCAGCTCTGGCCTTGCTTCTCCCTCTGGCCACACCACTGCCTCTTACAACCTGTTCTGGTGCAGCACTCGCCTCCGCCTCAGAAGCACTGTCTTCACTCGGCATATCAACCCAGCTTGGGTCAGTCACCTCGTCATCCTCCGATTCCTCAGTCTGCTCCCCCCTTGGACTTCCTGCCCTGACAACAGCTTCACCACTGTCTGACAACCGTGTCTCCTCATCGTCCAACACCTCTTCACAAACTTCTTCCACTAACTCAACATTGCCATCATCATCATCATCATCACCCACAGACTGCGACAGTTGGAAAACTTGGGCATCGGGAACGAGATCAGCAGCAACCTGAGAAGTGGTTTGTGACTCTGGGAAGGGTCCAGAAAACAGTTCCTGAGAGTATGCCGGATCGCATTCCAAATTTTCCTGGGAGGGAGCAGACTGGGGGGAAGGAGGTTGAGGTGGAGGAGCCAGAGGAGTGCTCCTTTGGGTAACGTGGGTGGACTGCGTGGAAGACTGACTAGTGGACAAATTACTTGAAGCATTGTCCGCATTTCACGACATCAGCTGTTCGCACTGTTGTGGTTTCAACAGTCCTCTACCACGTGTTCCTTTAAGTTGAGACATTAAGCTAGGGAGTGTAGCTCTGTGGCGTCTCCCTGCTCCCTCATCAGCAGGTACTGTCTCACCCTGCCCAGGACCACGGCCTCTGCCCCCTGCAGTAATTGAATGCTAACGCCCACGCCCTCGTCCTCGACTCTTAGCCCTGGGGTAAGTGTATTATATAAAAAATAACAAATAAATGGGCTTGGGAATAAGCTATATACGTGACAGCAAAAGACTTGGTTGTATTAAGTGACGTACAGAAAGTGTCACCTGGACAGAAAATACGGATTGAAGTGAGTGTACTGAACTGTGACAGACAGAATGGTTCCACGCAGCTATGTGAAATGGATTTGTATCACTGAGCTAAAACAACAAAAAAACTATTTTTTTTATATATTTTTTTGTAGTTTTGTTTTTTTGGGAACGTGACGTGCAGAAACTATCGTAGAGCTAACTGACACCCTGCTGACGGTGGATATTTTGACTGCGACCCAGACAAATGTCGCACAGAGATTTTTGGGATCAAGCTATATACGTGACAGCAAAAGACTTGGTTGTATTAAGTGACGTACAGAAAGTGTCACCTGGACAGAAAATACGGATTGGAGTGAGTGTACTGAACTGTGACACACAGAATGGTTCCACACTGCTGTGTGAAATGGATTTGTATCACTGAGATATAACATTAAAAAAAGGGGGTTATATATGGCGATAGCTGCACTACTAGTGCCAGCCAGCCAAGCCAGGAGACAAAAAAAAAATTCTTCTAGCCCTTAGAAGGTCTGTTGGGTTCTTTGTGGGTGATTCCTGCCTAACAGAGAACTAAATGCAGGCCCTAACACTCTCCCTGAAACGCAGCAGCTCTATCCCTAACGACATCCAGACAGCATCTGAGCCGAGCACCGCGGCCAGTCACTAGTATATTCCAGGGTCACCTGATCAGGCCAGCCAACCCCTGCTATCGACATGTAAGGACCCCACGTGATGCTGGGTGTAACGCAGAGTCTCCTGGCTTGTGATTGGCTGAGTTTATAGGCGCCAAAAATACACGATGCGGAAGTTGCCATTACCTCGAGTATGGCGAGATACTCGTCCGATTAGCGAGCAATTACGAGTACCCTAATACTCGAACGAGCACCAAGCTCGGACGAGTATGCTCGCTCATCTCTATTTGTGACAAATTTCTTTGTCACAAAGTACATTTCTTTTTAAGTAGTCGGTGTAATGACAGGGAACAGCGATCACGGCGCTACCCATCATTATACCCCTCAGATGCCACAATCAGATTTAAATCTGATATCAATAACCGCGTGTAAAATTAAAAAATATATATAAATTATATCATACTTACCTCATCCATTTGCTTATGATGGCCTGGCTGTCGCCAACTTGATTGAAGATCTAGAGCGAAATCTCATGCGCAGCCTGTAATGATGTCATCAGATTGGCCACAGTGTTGACATCATACATCACTGTACATGGGATTTTGTGCAGGATCTTCAGTCAAGATGGCAGCAGCTGGCCAGTCAAGAGCAAATGGATTAGGTAAGTATGTTTTTTTTTTTAAAGACTATTTCAGGGGAAATCGTTTCCGCAAAGCACGTGGACATTCGGCTTTGCGGTGAATCAAATTTTCCCTGAAATTCGAATAGACATTCGCTCAACACTAAAACACTTCCTTGGCTGCCCAGTTACCCGATTTATCACCAATCAAGCGTTGGGACCAAAAGGATGCCATCTTCAGAAATATACGACAGGATCTACAGGATCTACAGGCCCAGTAAGCAATGTTCTGCAGGATACCATACAGAAATTATATAACTTCACGCCCAACCGTATCTCATGTCATATCCAGGCTAGATGCAGACCAACAGAATACTAGAGCATCCTTTCTGTTGTACAGTTTTCCCCAATAAACTTATCCATTCACTCTAATATTTTAATCACCTACATATATCATCATTGCATTCACACATAAAAATTCTTATTCAATTTCAACAACCCATTTTTAGTGCGGGATGTTTTTGTCAATGAGTGTCAACAACCTAAGTTAAAAAAAAAGTTTAGGTTAATGGTTAATGTAAAATAATGGCGTCTACATTCAAGGTCCATTGTTATACAAGCCCTGGGTTCTGTTTTCATTTGCTTTGGTGGCTCAGTTAGGTCAGATTTATAATAACAGGATTTTATACAGTGATATGCTTCCCATCCAGATGTCCATAATGGAACCAGGGAGATCCATTGTAAGGCAATGGAGTGTGTCATACAACGATTCAGCAAAACATTATGGCTTCCGTCATGCATGGATGCCATCAACACACGTGTGCACAGTACTACTGTTTGGATCTTTTGTAAATGACCAAATATACACTACAAAAACATTATATTATACACTAAAATGCTCGGGTGCTCGTTATTCGAGTCGAACTTTTCCCGATGCTCGGGTGCTCGTTTCGAATTACGAACCCCATTAAAGTCAATGGGAGACTCGAGCATTTTTGCGGGGGACCAAGGCTCTGCCTAGGGAAGGCTGGGTGAAAACCTGGAAACCTCAGAAAATGATGGAAACACAACGGAAATGGACAGGAAACAGCAGGGGCAGCATGCATGGATGCCTCTGAGGCTGCCTAATCCCACCATTACCCCAAATTCTCAGGCAACAGCCTGGTGGTTACACTCATGGCAATTGTGCTCACCCAGACCAAGAAAGGCGAGGCAAATACCCATCACATGTTAGGGAAGCACCAAAATAGGTGCAACGAAGGTCCATCACCGCCTGCAGGTGACACCACTGCTCATGCTGGCACTGCAGCTGACGTCAAGTTTAGTATCTGTTCTTATCAGTTGCTGTGGCTGTTGGTGGTAAAGTGGTGAGCATAGCTGCTTCCCAAGCAGTTGACCCGGGTTTGATTCCCGTCTATCGCAGGAGGCAATTAAAAGAAGAACCAAAAAAAAAAACAGGACAATATCTAATACGTCCCCTACCCGGGTAAATTGTTTGGAGAGAGGGCCTGTAGGTGGGGGGCGGAGGTTTCGCTGGAAGAGCCAGAAGAGTGCCCCCTGGGCTAGCGTGTGTGGTGGTGATAACAGCCGGATGTATTTAGAATGACGACGAAGGACCCCAACTTAAAAATTTAGCATCAACCGGTACAGTCGTAAATTATGAGATTGATCAAGTGTGGTATGTATACTACTTAGTTTAAAACCGTATATGGCAGCTATCCGGAAAAATGGTTTGGAGAGAGAGAAAGATAGGACAAAGACGTAAATTGTTTGGAGAGAGGGCCTGTAGGTGGGGGGGCAGGCTGTGGGGAAGGAAGTTGAGCTGGAAGAGCCAGAGGAGTGCCCCCTGGGCTAGCATATGTGGTGGTGACAACAGCCGGATGGAGTTAGAATGACGACGCAGGACCCCAACTTAAAAATTTAGCATCAACCGGTACAGTCGTAAATTATGAGATTGATCAAGTGTGGCATGACTTTTTGGATGGAGATTGCATGTGGTCACGTACTCCCTGGAACCCCATAGTTGCTGTTTCCGTGTGCTGACAGTGTGGATTTACCAGTGTTGTCTAAGGAGCTGATGGACAATGGCGAGACACAGGTGTCGGGGGGTGAGGTAGTTGTATGGGAAGCAAGTTACAGTGGGGACTCCTTGGGGGGACTTTCTCATGATGGGACAGATTCAACTTGGGTTGATCAGGCACAGGAACAGATCAATTTTTTTGTGTTTATTTAACTTTTATTTAGCACAAATAACCACAGAGATATTTATTCGTTATCTTCTCTGCGCAGTCTGGCGTTGGGGTTCCTCACTTTGATGGCGAGCTGTGCCGCTCTCTCCACAATGGTCTTTAGGTTCTTAGATGGAGACGTTGTCGGCGATTTCAGTACAGAAGGACTTGTTGCTCATCAACAGAACCTCGACCTCCTTGACATTGTGGACCAGGAATTTGCGGGTGGACCAGGAATTTGCGGAACCCTGTGAGCAGCATGTGTTTGGTCTTCCACTTGCTACCGTATCCAATGTTGGGCAATATAGATACGCAAGTAATATTATTTTTCACACCTATCCCAAAAATAAAAATGTATGCAGTTTGCGCAAATAAAACTGGAAACTGGAACTGGAGAGAGGGCCTGTAGGTGGGGGGGCAGGCTGGGGGGAAGGAGGTTGAGCTGGAAGAGCCAGGGGAGTGCCCCCTGGGCTAGCGTGTGTGGTGGTGACAACAGCCGGATGTAGTTAGAATGACGACGCAGGACCCCAACTTAAAAATTTAGCATCAACCGGTACAATTGTCAATTATGAGCTCGATCAAGTGTGGTATGACTTTTAAATGGATATTGCATGTGGTCACGTACTCCCTGGAACCCCATAGTCACCCCTTCCCTGATGTGCTAGCCCAGAACATTCTCTGCCCCAATTCGCAAGACCTTTTGCTGTTTCCGTGTGCTGACAGTGTGGATTTACCAGTGTTGTCTGAGGAGGTGGTGGACAATGGCGAGACACAGGTGTCGGGGGTGAGGTAGTTGTATGGGAAGCAAGTTACAGTGGGGACTCCTTGGGGGGACTTTCTCATGATGGGACAGATTCAACTTGGGTGGATCAGGCACAGGAACAGATCAATTTTTTTGTGTGTTTATTTAACTTTTATTTAGCAAAAATAACCACAGAGATATTTATTCGTTATCTTCTCTGCGCAGTCTGGCGTTGGGGTTCGTCACTTTGATGGCGAACTGTGCCGCTCTCTCCACAATGGTCTTTAGGTTCTTAGATGGAGATGTTGTCGGCGATTTCAGTACAGAAGGACTTGTTGCTCATCAACAGAATCTCAACCTCCTTGACATTGTGGACCAGGAATTTGCGAGTTGGCCAAGGAATTTGCGGAACTCTGTGGGCAGCATGTGTTTGGTCTTCCACTTGCTACCGTATCCAATGTTGGGCAATATAGATACGCAGGTAATATTATTTTTCACACCTATCCCAAAAATAATAATTTTCGCAGTTTGCGCAAATAAAACTGGAAACTGGAATTGGAGAGAGGGCCTGTAGGTGGACCTCCGGAAAAATTGTTTGGAGAGAGGGCCTGTAGGTGGACCTCTGGAAAAATTGTTTGGACAGAGGGCCTGTAGGTGGACCTCCGGAAAAATTGTTTGGAGAGAGGGCCTGTATGTGGAACTCCGGAAAAATTGTTTGGACAGAGGGCCTGTAGGTGGACCTCCGGAAAAATTGTTTGAAGAAAGGGCCTGTAGGTGGAACTCCGGAAAAATTGTTTGGACAGAGGCCCTGTAGGTGGACCTCCGGAAAAATTGTTTGGAGAGAGGGCCTGTAGGTGGACCTTCGGAAAAATTGTTTGGACAGAGGGCCTGTAGGTGGACCTCTGAAAAAAATGTTTGGAGAGAGGGCCTGTAGGTGGCACTCCGGAAAAATTGTTTGGACAGAGGGCCTGTAAGTGGACCTCCGGAAAAATTGTTTGGAGAGAGGGCCTGTAGGTGGAACTCCGGAAAAATTGTTTGGACAGAGGGCCTGTAGTTGGACCTCCGGAAAAATTTCTTGCAGAGAGGGCCTGTAGGTGGACCTCTGGAAAAAATGTTTGAATAGAGGGCCTGTAGGGGGCCCTCCTGAAAAATTGTGGTAAAAGAGTGCCAGTTGGACCTCTAAAAAATGGCGTTTTTTTTTGGTCAGCGTTAGGCAAAGGGGGGAGGAGGAGGAGGAGTAGGAGGAGTAGAGAAGAGGAATGGGATACATAAGTAATGTTAATCTTTAGCTGCTTTCCCCCAGAGGAGATTTGAATTCCGGTGAAATCCAGGCTTTGTTCATTTTAATAAGCGTCAGCCTGTCAGCGCTGTCAGTTGAAAGGCGTGTACGCTTATCGGTGATAACGCCACCAGCTGCACTGAATACCCGCTCTGACAGCACGCTAGCGGCAGGGCAGGCCAGCACCTCCAAGGCGTACAGCGCCAGTTCAGGCCACGTGTCCAGCTTTGAAACCCAGTAGTTGTATGGAGCAGAGTGATCGCTACGGACGTTGGTATAGTCAGCCAGGTACTCCCTCACCATCTTTCTGTACAGCTCCCCCCTACTCTGCCTAGACTGGGGACAGGTGACAGTGTCTTGCTGGGGTGACATAAAACTGGCAAAGGCCTTGGAGAGCGTTCCCCTGCCAGTGCTGGACAAGCTGCCTGCTCGCCTCCTCTCCCCCGCTACTTGGCCCACAGAACCATGCCCTCTGCCGCTAGTGGCGTCAGATGGGAAGGATTGTTTCAGCTTGTGCACCAGGGCCTGTTGATATCTATTCACTCTCATACTCCTTTCCTCTGCAGGGATGAGAGTGAAAAAGGTTCTGCTTGTACCGTGGGTCCAGGAGAGTGAACACCCAGTAATCGGTGTTTGAAAAAATTCTTCTAACGCGAGGGTCACGGGATAGGCAGCCTAACATGAAGTCTGCCATGTGCACCAGAGTCCCAACACGCAAGAATTCCCTCTCCTCACTGGCCTGACTCTCCATTTCCTCCTCCTCCTCCTCCTCCTCCAAGTCCTCCTCTTCAGCCCATACACGCTCAAGAGTTAAGGACTGAGCAGTGGTACCCTCTACTGTCTCGCCGACATTCTCCTCCTCTTCCTCCTCATCCTCATCCCCCTCCTCCGATACGCGCTGAGAAACAGACCGGAGGGTGCTCTGGCTATCAAGCGACGTATCTTCCTCCACCGTCTCTTGTGACAAGCGCAAAGCATCCGACTTGATGCTGAGCAGTGAGTTTTTCAACAGGCAAAGCAGCGGGATGGTGAGGCTGATAATGGCGGCATCGCCGCTGACCATCTGTGTTGACTCCTCAAAGTTGCTCAACACCTGGCAGATATCAGACATCCACGTCCACTCCTCATTGTAGACTTAAGAAATCTGACTGACCTGACTACCAGATCTGGTGGAAGTTGACATCTGGCAGTCTACAATCGCTCTGCGCTGCTTGTAAACTCTGGATAACATGTTTAATGTGGAATTCCAGTTGTAGGCGGCGCTGCGCTGCCCTGAGAGTGGCAGCATCTGTGGTCGACTTGCGGAAATGCGCACAGATGCGGAGCACCTTGGTGAGCAAATCAGACAGATTGGGGTATGTTTTGAGGAACCGCTGAACTATGAGATTGAACACGTGGGCCAGGCATGGCACATGTGTCAGTCTGCCGAGTTGCAGAGCCGCCACCAGGTTACGCCCGTTGTCACACACAACCATGCCTGGCTTGAGGTTCAGCGGTGCCAGCCACACATCGGTCTGCGCCGTGATGCCCTGTAACAGCCCTTGGGCAGTGTGCCTTTTGTCACCTAAGCTCAGCAGTTTGAGCACCGCCTGATGGCGCTTACCCACGGCACTGCTGCTGCGCCTAGAGCTACCGACTAAAGGCGCCGTGCCCACGGATGGTAATTCGGTGAAGGAGGAGGAGGGGTCGGAGAAGGAGGAGGCATAGTACGTCTGAGAGACCATGACCGAGGTAGGCCCCGCAATCATCGGTGTGGGCAGTACATGAGCGGCCCCAGGGTCATTCTCGGTCCCAGCCTCCACCAAGTTAACCCAATGTGCCGTCAGTGAGATATAGTGTCCCTGCCCGGCAGCACTTGTCCACGTGTCCGTGGTTAGGTGGACCTTCTCAGAAACAGCGTTGGTCAGGGCACGGATGATGATCTGTGACACGTGCTGCTGTAGGGCTGGGACGGCACTTCAGGAAAAATAGTGGCGGCTGGGGACCGAATACCGAGGGGCAGCCACCGCCATGAGGTTGCGAAAGGCCTTGGTCTCTACCAGCCTATAGGGCAGCATCTCCAGGCTCAGCAATTTGGAGATGTGGACGTTGAGGGCTTGGGCATGTGGGTGTGTGGAACTGTATTTCATCTTGCGCTCCAGCGTCTGCTGTAAAGACAGCTGAATGCTGAGCTGGGACACATTGGTGGACACTGTGGAGGATCGTGGAGGCGAAGGTGTGGTTTTCCGGTGGGAGGCGCTCGTGCCGGGGTCCTGGGCAGGGGGTTGACTAGCAGAGGCAGCGAGTGACACAGGGGAAGGAGCAGTGGTGTGACCCGCAGGAGGTGGTGAACGGCCTTGGTTCCATTGAGTGGGGTGTTTAGCACTGATATGCCTGCGCATGCTGGTGGTGGTTAGGCTAGTAGTGGTGGCACCCCTGCTGATCCTGGTGTGGCACAGGTTGCACACCACAGTCCGTCGGTCATCCTCAATTTCTTTAAAGAACCTCCAGACTTGCGAACATCTAGGCCTCGCCACGAGAGCTTCACTACGTGAAACAGTTGCTGCTGATGCACCAGCTCTGGCCCTGCTTCTCCCTCTGGCCACACCACTGCCTCTTACAACCTGTTCTGGTGCAGCACTCGCCTCCGCCTCAGAAGCACTGTCTTCACTCGGCATATCAACCCAGCTTGGGTCAGTCACCTCGTCATCCTCCGATTCCTCAGTCTGCTCCCCCCTCGGAATTCCTCCCCTAACAACAACTTCACCACTGTCTGACAACCGTGTCGCCTCATCGTCTGACACCTCTTTACAAACTTCTTCCACTAACTCAACATTGTCATCATCATCATCATCACCCACAGACTGCGACAGTTGGAAAACTTGGGCATCGGGAACAAGGTCAGCAGCAACCTGAGAAGTGGTTTGTGACTCTGGGAAGGTTCCAGAAAACAGTTCCTGAGAGTATGCCGGATCGCATTCCAAATTTTCCTGGGAGGGGGCAGACTGGGGGGAAGGAGGTTGAGGTGGAGGAGCCAGAGGAGTGCTCCCTTGGGTAACGTGGGTGGACTGCGTGGAAGACTGACTGGTGGACAAATTACTTGAAGCATTGTCCGCAATCCACAAGATCAGCTGTTCGCACTGTTGTGGTTTCAACAGTCCTCTACCACGTGTCCCTGTAAGTTGAGACATGAAGCTAGGGAGTGTAGCTCTGCGGCGTTCCACAGCTCCCTCATCAGCAGGTACTGTCTCACCCTGCCCAGGACCACGGCCTCTGCCCCCTGCAGTAATTGAATGCCCACGCCCTCGTCCTCGACCCTTAGCCCTGGAGTTCAACATTTTTTGTATATAAGTATATGATATATATAAAAAAAAAAAAATTAAACGGGCCTGGTGTACTGAAACCCACAAACTTGTTCAGTCTGACAGAATATACGGATTGGAGCGAGTGTGCTGAACTGTGACACACAGAAAGGTTACCCGCAGCTGAGTAAAATGGATTTGTATCACTGAGCTAAAACAACAAAAAAACTAATTTTTTTTTAATATTTTGTTTTTTTGGGAACGTGACGTGCAGGAACTATCGGAGACCTAACACCTTGTTAACGGTGGCTATTTAGACTGCGACCCAGACAAATGTCGCACAGAGAGTTTTTTGGATCAAGCTGTAGACGTTATTGGTAGCAAATGACTTGGTTGTATTCTGTGACGTACAGAAAGTGTCACCTGGACAGTATATACGGATCGGAGCGAGTGTGCTAAACTGTGACACACAGAAAGGTTACACGCAGCTGACTAAAATGGATTTGTATCACTGAGCTAAAACAACCAAAAAAAATTATTTTTTTTTATATTTTGTTTTTTATATTTTTTTTTAAATTTAGTTTTTTTTGTGAACGTGACGTGCAGGAACTATCGGAGACCTAACTCACACCCTGTTAACGGTGGCTATTTAGACTGCGACCCAGACAAATGTCGCACAGAGAGTTTTTTGGATCAAGCTGTAGATGTTATTGGTAGCAAATGACTTTGTTGTATTCTGTGACGTACAGAAAGTGTCACCTGGACAGTATATACGGATTGGAGCGAGTGTGCTGAACTGTGACACACAGAAAGGTTACACACAGCTGAGTAAAATGGATTTGTATCACTGAGCTAAAACAACTGAAAAACAATTTTTTTTTTAAATTTAGTTTTTTTGGGACCGTGACGTGCAGGAACTATCGGAGACCTAACTCACACCCTGTTAACGGTGGCTATTTAGACTGCGACCCAGACAAATGTCGCACAGAGAGTTTTTTGGATCAAGCTGTATATGTTATTGGTAGAAAATGACTTGGTTGTATTCTGAGACGTACAGAAAGTGTCACCTGGACAGTATATATGGATTGGAGTGAGTGTGCTGAACTGTGACACACAGAATGGTTCCACACTGCTGTGTGCAATGGATTTGTATCACTGAGATAGAACAATAAAAAAAAACAGGGTTATATATGGCGATAGCTGCACTACTAGTGCCAGCCAGACAGCCAAGCCAGGAGACAAAAAAAAAAATTCTTCTAGCCCTTAGAAGGGCTGTTGGGTTCTTTGTTGGTGATTCCTGCCTAACAGAGAACTAAATGCAGGCCCTAACACTGTCCCTGAAAGGCAGCAGCTCTATCCCTAACGACATCCAGACGGCATCTGAGCCGAGCACTGCGGCCAGTCACTAGTATATTCCAGGGTCACCTGATCAGGCCAGCCAACCCCTGCTATCGACATGTAAGGGCCCCACGTGATGCTGGGTGTACCGTAGAGTCTCCTGGCTTGTGATTGGCTGTGTTTATAGGCGCCAAAAAAGCACGATGCGGAAGTTGCCATTTCCTCGAGTATGGCGAGATACTCGTCCGAGCAGCGAGCACTTACGAGTACCCTAATACTCGAATGAGCACCAAGCTCGGACGAGTATGCTCGCTCATCTCTAATTATATACTGTATACTATAAATTTGAAATTGGCTGTAATCATATGGTGCTGAATCAGCTCTGGCCTTTCAGAGTTTAGTCGCACTTTATTTACATCCGAGGGGAACACAGTTGATAATAAATTGAGATGACTTCTACAAACGTGTGGAAGCTTGTTGACCAAATTATACTCCTAATGACAGTGATGTGATGTAGTTTATAAGCTTCACATTGTGAAATGATTTTGAATAATAATCTTTATTTATATAGTGTTAACATATTGCGCAGCGCTTCACAATTTTGGGGTTCATGTACAAACAGTCATAAATACTGTGGGTAAAATAAGTATTTGATACAGTCACAATTTTGAAAGTTTTTCCAAAGAGAGGTCTGTAATTTTTATCATAGGTACACTTCAACACTTAAAATCACATTGTATGATTTTTAAATAATAATTTGCATTTTATTGCATGAAATTAGTATTTGATACAATAGAAATACAGAACTTAAAGGGGTTTTCCCATCTTGGACAATGGGGGCATATCGTTAGGATATGGGAATGGGAGGCCAATTAATAGTGAGTTACAGTAATCAAAGTGGTAACGGATCAAGGCAATAATGAACGTTTTTGTTTTTTCCATGAGAAAGGGGTGGTTTCTAGAGATGTTTTTGAGGTGCAGGTGACATAAGTGGGTGAGAGATTGAATATAAGTGCTGAAGGAAAGATCAATGTCAAACATAACACTGATATGGTGGGCATGCTGCCTATGCGTGATGATGGTGCCATACACTGAGAAGGAGATATCAGGTTTAGGTAGGTTAGTATATGGAGAGAACACAAGAAATTCAGTTTTTGAAAGATTCTGTTTCAGATAGATGGAGGACATAATGGAGATCGCAAATAGACAGTCACTGGTGCTCTGTAATCCATCCAGGGTGATGTCAGTGGATGAATTGTATAGTTGTGTGTCATCAGTATAAAGCTGGTACTGGAAACCACATCTGCTGATGGTCTGTCCAAATCGGGCTATGTAGAGAGAGAGAAGAGGGCCCAGAAGTGAACCCTGTGGAACACCAAGAAGGAGAGGAGAAGAAGTGGAGCCAGTGAATGATACACTCAAAGAGCGGTCAGAAAGATATGAAGAAAACCAGGAGAGAGCAGTGTCTAGGTCAATAGATTGGAGCAACGTGAGTAGGAGATGGTGGTCTTCAGTGTCAAAAGCTACAGAGAGGTCAAGGAGAACGAGCAGAGAGTAGTCACTGTTGCACTGTTAGGAGGTCATTTGTCATTTTGGTGAGGGCAGTTTATGTAGAATGTAGGGTTCCAAAACCAAAATGTAATGGATCAAGGAGAGAGTAAGCAGAGACATAGTGGATGAGGCGAGTGTAAACCAGACACTCCAGGAGTTTAGTGATGAAGGGACGATTGGATACTGTCCTGTAGTTAGTTGTGCAGGACAGGTCAAGAGAAAGTTTTTTTTTTTTTTTTAATATTGGACTAATGAGTGTTTGAAAGAGGAGGGGAAGATAACAGAGAGAGAGAGAGAGAGAGAGAGAGAGAGAGAGATTGAAGATTTTTGTTAGATGAAGACAGAGAGACTGGAGTAGGTATGAAGGAATGCAGGGCCGCTTCTAGCTTTTCTGCTGCCTGAGGCGAAAAATGAAATGGTGCCCCTTTCCCTTGCCTCCATCAGACCTCAGATCAGCGTCTTGTGCCCCCATCAGACCTCAGATCAGCGTCTTGTGCCCCCATCAGACCTCAGATCAACACATTGTGCCCCTATCAGACCTCAGATCAGCATCTTGTGCCCCCATCAGACCTCAGATCAGCGTCTTGTGCCCCCATCAGACCTCAGATCAGCATCTTGTGCCCCTATCAGACCTCAGATTAGCGTCTTGTGCCCACATCAGACCTCAGATCAGCATCTTGTGCCCCCATCAGACCTCAGATCAGCGTCTTGTGCCTCCATCAGACCTCATATCAACACATTGTGCCCCCATCAGACCTCAGATCAGCGTCTTGTGCCCCCATCAGACCTCAGATCAGCGTCTTGTGCCCCCATCAGACCTCAGATCAGCGTCTTGTGCCCCCATCAGACCTCAGATCAGCGTCTTGTGCCCCCATCAGACCTCAGATCAACACATTGTGTCCCCATCAGACCTTAGATCAGCATCTTGTGCCCCCATCAGACCTCAGATCAGCGTCTTGTGCCCCCATCAGACCTCAGATCAGCGTCTTGTGCCCCCATCAGACCTCAGATTAGCGTCTTGTGCCCCCATCAAACCTCAGATCAGCGTCTTGTACCCCCATCAGACCTCAGATCAGCGTCTTGTGCCCCCATCAGACCTCAGATCAACACATTGTGCCCCCATCAGACCTCAGATTAGCGTCTTGTGCCCCCATCAAACCTCAGATCAGCGTCTTGTACCCCCATCAGACCTCAGATCAACGTCTTGTGCCCCCATCAGACCTCAGATCAACGTCTTGTGCCCCCCTCAGACCTTAGATCAGCGTCTTGTGCCTTGTGCCCTCCTCAGACCTCAGATTAGCCCACCCAGCCACTTAAAAAAAACATACTTACCTGGGTGATCTGAGGTCTGAGGGGGGCACAAGAAACTGATGGGGAGCGCAGCGCATCCACCAGCAGTGTTTAACTGCTGTGTGGATGCCGCCCCTCAGAATTAGATAAAACTGCCGCCTGAGCCGAGATCCTCATCTCGCCTCATGGCAGAAGCGGCCCTGAAGGAATGGGGTGAGAAGTGCATGTGATAGGATGAGAAGAAGTGAGGAGTCTGGAGACTTCTTCCATGACTGTGTCAAACGGGGACAGTGAGCCAGAGGAGATGCAGGTGCAAAGGGGATCAATAACACTTAGTGGCTCGGAGCCGATTCATGCTGGATGGATATTTTCTAATTTCCTTGTGAGGTAGGCAGCCGGATCTTTAGTACTTTAGTCTGTGATAGTTGACTGCTCTTTAGGACTTAGGAGGGAGTGAATTTTTTTTTTTACTTGTTGGACAGTGACAACAGTGACTCAATTAGGGTGGAGAAGTTCATTAGGTCTGTTTGGCGAGGTGGAGGGCAAAGTTATAGGTTGTTAACATAAATTTGTAATGAAGGAAATATTCTGGCATGTGAAGAGTTCTCTGGAGCAACTCTGAAGAAAGCAAGTTTGCGGTGTAAGCCAGGCCTGCTTTGGTCTCTGTTTGGAGGTCCAGGGGGTAGGGGGCTCTACTTTGTACAGGGTGCTTCTGAGAGTGCCATTATAGTGATTTGAAGCCAGATCAGGACAGGAGATGGAAAAGATTGGGGACAATAATAATTGTAGAGTGTCTGTAAGGGTATAAGGGTCAGTGGCCTTTGGATTTATGAAAGTGTAATAAGTAGAAGTGTGCTGGGATGGGTGAGAATTTGTCAGCATAAAGGATGCTGTTCTCCCTCCTCTAACTGGTCTTGTAGCATGTGCCTGAGTATTCCTTCTAATCCAAAACGCCAGCCTGGCTTGAGTTTGTGGGGACCTTTATTGGCTCTCCAGTGTGAAATGTCGCTTTAAATTGTGGAGTCCTTGCAATAAACAGCCAGCAACACTTGTGGCCTGACCAAACAGAAATCCTATCTAACTAACTACAGGCCTGGTCTCAGTCTCTAGGATTCTAGGTGCCAACACTATGATGAGGTGCGTTCATGATCTTTCTTACTGACCCGAGTCTGCTCTGCATACGCTGATGGCTGTGAACCGAACAAAAGCTTCTCCAACAAGCATGCATTACCACGATGTATGTTGCTTTGCTCCTCAGCATTCATCAACATTCCTGGAAGCAATATTTGTTTCTCTGGACAGGATCAGGTAATTGTACACACTCAGCTTCACTGGGCTGTAGTTCTGGTCACCAAAAAGTGCTCCCGAACCTGGTTGCCATGGATCCTCCTCACACACAGCTCCTGGATCTTCTTCCGAGCTCTCCCAAAGATGGCTGCTATATCTCTCCCTCTCCAGACTCTTGTAACTCCACCTCTAATGAATATGGAACAATATACAGTCTGTAGCTGTATTGAGGAAACAGTGGTATCTTGTGGCAAAACAGCAGAGTGTCAGTCCAGATATTTAACTTAATTTAAACAAACAGTGTTCAGACAATGAGAGCTGTTTGCCTATCTCACAAATGTAGGGGAGTTTTTTTTACATACAGACGGTAGATTACAGAGCAATTAAAAGAGGGAATAGAAGATGGACAACAAATGTTAATGGGGTTCGCAGGGTTTCTAGATGAGATGGGGGAGAGGTTGACGTTGGAAGAGGGTTGGCCAGGATTAGGAGAGATATCTCCTGAAGTAATAAGTAAAAGTAAAGAGAGTAAGAGCAAATATTTGTTGGATTTGTGAGAAAGCTTATTGTACCCGGAGACATGAATGAAATAGGGGCTGATGTGGATAGAAGGTAAATGGAGGAGGAATAGGGCGGTGAATGTGGAGGTAAAAAGCACTTAAGAAAATGGACACTTTGCGTTAGAAGACCCATACAAGCACTTGCACTTGTTTTGAATAAATTAAAACACCTCTTTCATGTCTTCTCCTTTAATACAATCACCCAACAATTAAAGTGAACATGTTAGATGATTTCTGCTGCTCTATATGATAGCAGTAGAGAGTGAGAAGCTGAGCTGTATGAATTATAGGTATAAATTATTTTGGATAAAAAAAGCAGATTAAATCCACACAGGATGATTGGCAGCTCCCCCTATATTAATTTGTGTATCAATGTCTTTACACAGAAGGTTGTTAATAGAGATGAACAAATCCATTTGTTAAAATCAAAATTTGGCTTGAATTTTTTAAGAAAATCCGATCCAGTAGAGTAAGAATATCTTCAGATTCATTTAGGTATTTTTTTCCAGAGAGAGAGAAAGAGAGAGAGAGATTTTCCAGGCATTTAAAGCACTTTCAATTTAGGTAACTGAATTTTGTAACCTTTTTGTAAATGTATGGCCTAAGTGGCATTCTCCTTTCTTTCTTCTGGGTTCTATAAATGCATGTTTTCTCTAAACTGATGCTGAAAAACAGGTTCATCCTCATGTGATTTCAGAACTATTTTGTGTGCTCTGACCAATCAGTCATAATTACAGAGTTGCATAGTTAAAGCGGTTGTCCGGGCTTTTACTATTAATGACAGGGGGTCTGACAGCTTGATTATTTAGTAATCATGTTTGTTTTTTGTTTTTACCTTTGTGGTTACTCATGAAATTTGTGGACATTCATATCTAATTGATGGAACATGGTAAATTCAGGCCTTTTTTGGAATAGTATCCTTTATCATATGGACCCTGTCATTCAAAAATTAGGTTTTCCTTTTGCGCAGAATTGATTGTTGCTGTGTGTTACAACAGTTTTCGTACACCAAGGTACCCTGTTTTTTTTCTTTCCCCTTGTGGAATTTTTTTAGTGTTTATAAATTGACCCAATAAAGTTTACACTTTTGGAGAGCATCCCTAGTGTGGCATGTCCTTCCTTTCTTATTTTTCTTACATATACACAATCATAATCTGTGATCTAACGGATGGTATCCATTGGGGCTTGCAGGTCTGGCTAAGTTCAGGAAAGGAATGCATGCATGGTAGCTTCCACAAGGTTCCTATGGTCATGGTATCTTGGTTCTAGTTTAAAAGGTAGGCTACAGTCCTTCAGACTTCCAGTAAATTAATATATCCCACACTCAAAAGAGTGTTTTTTAAGGGAGGAACGAAAATACCACACCAACTAAGAGAGGCCATAGGCCTAACTAACTGGGACAAAATCCTCAAAAATAAAAATACAGCCACAAAATGGGATATTTATAAAAGCATCCTAATATCTAATTGTGAGAGGTACATACCTAATGGGAATAAAAAGTTAAGAAAAAAGAAAAGAACAATGTGGATAAACAGAACTGTAAAGAAAGCAATAAAAGACAAAAAGAAAGCATTTAAATCACTAAAACAGGAGGGTTGGCGAGGAAGCATTGAAAAACTATAACAAGAAACAGAAATATGTAAAAGAAAAATAAAAGCAATCAAACTAGAGACTTAGAGATTAATTGCCAAAGAGAGTAAAACTAACCCTAAAATGTTCTTCAATTATATACTAAAAAGTATACATCTGAAGGTGTCAGCCTCTTACAGAGTAATGAGGGGGGAGTTGCAGAGAGTGATGAGGAGAAAGCAAAGCTACTATTTTTTTTTCTCCACTGTATTCACTGAGGAAAATACATTGTCAGATGAAATGCAGAATATAAAAGTAAATTCCCCACTAAAAGTGCCCTGTCTGACCCAGGAAGAAGTACAGCGACGTCGTAAAAAGATTAAAATAGACAAATCACCAGGACCAGATGGCATACACCCCCATATCCTAAGAGAATTAAGTAATGTCATTGCCAGACCCTTATTTCTGATATTTGAGGACTCTGTATTGACAAGGAATGTTCCACAGGATTGGCGCATTGCAAATTTGGTGCTAATATTCAAAAAGGGTTCAAAAGCAGAGCCCGGAAACTGTAGGCCGGTGAGTTTAACATCTGTTGTGGGTAAACTGTCTGAAGGTTTTCTAAGAGATGCTATCTTGGAGTACCTCAATGAAAATAAGCAAATAACGCCATATCAACATGTCAAACTAATTTAATCAGTTTCTATGAGGAGGTAAGTTCTAGACTTGACCGCGGCAAATCAGTGGATGTTGTATATCTGGACTTCTCCAAAGCATTTGACACTGTACTGCATAAAAGGTTAGTACATAAAATGAGAATGCTTGGACTGGGATAAAATGTCTGTATGTGGCTAAGTAACTGGCTCAGTGATAGAAAACAGAGGGTGGTTATTGATGGCACATTCTCAGATTGGGTCACTGTCACTAGTGGGGTGCCACAGGGGTCAGTATTGGGCCCTATTCTCTTCAATATATTTATTAATGATCTTTTAGAAGGCTTGCACAGTAAAATATCAATTTTTGCAGATGACACTAAACTGTGTAAAGTAATTAACACAGAAGAGGACAGTACACTGCTACAGATGAATCTGGATAGACTGGAGGCTTGGGCAGAGAAGTGGCAGATGAGGTTTAACACTGACAAATGTAAGGTTATGCATATGGGAAGGAATAATGCAAGTCACCAGTACATACTTAATGGTAAAACACTGGGTAACACTGACATGGAAAAGAACCTAGGAATTTTAGTAAACAATTAACTAAGCTGTAGAAACCAGTGTCAGTCAGCTGCTGCCAAGGCCAATAAGATAATGGGTTGCATCAACAGAGGCATAGATGCCCGTGATGAGAACATAGTCCTGCCACTTTACAAATCACTAGTCAGACCACACATGGAGTACTGTGTACAGTTCTGGGCTCCTGTGAACAAGGCAGGTATAGCAGAGCTGGAGAGGGTTCAGAGGAGAGCAACTAAAGTCATAACTGGAATGGGTGGACTACAGTACCCAGAAAGATTATCAAAATTAGGGTTATTCACTTTAGAAAAAAGACGACTGAGAGGTGATCTAATAACAATGTATAAATATATCAGGAGTCAGTACAGAGATCTTTCCTATGACCTTTTTATCCCAAGGACTGTGACCATGACGAGGGGACATCTTTTGCGCCTTGAGGAAAGAAGGGTTGCTCACAAACATAGAAGAGGATTCTTTACGGTAAGAGCAGTGAGACTATCGGACTCTCTGCCTGAGGAGGTGGTGATGGTAAGTTCACTAAAAGAGTTCAAGAGGGGCCTGGATGTATTTCTGGAGGGTAATAATATTACAGGTTATAGTTACTAGAGATGGGTCATTGATCCAGGGAGTTATTCTGATTGCCTGATTGGAATCGGGAAGGAATTTTTTCCCCTAAAGTGAGGAAAATTGGCTTCTACCTCACAGGGGTTTTTTGCCTTCCTCTGGATCAACTTGCAGGATAACAGGCCGAACTGGATGGACAGATGTCTTTTTTCGGCCTGATGAAGTATGTTACTATGTTACTATGTATGTATGTTAACTGCTCCCCAGTCACATCCTCAGATACATCCCTGCTGGTACCCTGAACTTCCTCCACCTCTGTGACCTGCTCTTCTCTCAGGCCTGTCATCACTGGTACATTCACCTGACTGCTGACTGAAACTGTTTAAGCAGCTATTCAGCTCATTCACTGTACCAATCTCACTCTCCCCATTTTCTCCATGTGATTCACCCTCAGGTCATTTGCACCCTTATACTTTGCTGCTCCCTGCTGTTTCCTGGTTATTTTGTTTAAGACATCATGGGCCTGTGTATGCCTGAGATACCCCACAGCTGGTGTCAGTTAAGCCTAGCACTGGAGTCCACTCTGTTATTTTGTCCCAGAAAGGGAGATCTCACACCCAATAAGAGATCATGCTCCTCATCACTGCCCCTCTCAGTTGCATACTGCTGACTCACCATTGTGCTGATCTGTGGGGTCAGTGGAATCTTAAAGGCATTCTCTGAGACCAGGAACCACTTTTTATATGTGCAGGTTTGGTGCCATGTTTAGAAAAATAAGATTCATCCTTCTCCTCCGATTTTGGTACATTCTAACTAGGGATGAACAAATTGACTTTGGATGAAATATTCAAAGTCGACTTGTATAAAATTTTGTTTCAGTACTGTACAGAGTGAGAGCTCCGTACAGTAAGAATATATTGGCTCCGATGAGCCGAAGTTATTACTTCATCCAAAGTCGATTCGCTCATCCCTAATTACAACAATGTGTATGGGTTACTTTAGGTACATATAGAAGAACCTACAGTGCTCACAGTATACATGGCAAGAAATTAAAATAAAATAAAATAAAAAAAATAAGTAAATACTTACTCCCATGCTATTTTTTGGAACACTTGCTCCACAATGAAGGCAGTAGGACCTTACACTCCAGCATCTCGCATGTGACATCACAACACTAGAAGTGTCAGGTCCTGTTGCCTCCAGTGCAGAACAAGGGTCTCCCCGAGTACCATTGGTGAGGTTTTTTTTTTTTTTTTAACTCTGTGACACTCATGTACCCATTTTAACAGCTATTAGATGGGTGCACTTTTGTCTAATTGACAGTTAAAAAATGGGCCCATTGATTTCAAAATTGCACATCCATTTTCCACTGTTGAGTGAATGTACCCTTAGTACTCAATAAAGACAAAAGACACAGTATGGTCCAATTTTTTTTATAAACACAAAATAATTACAAAATATGAGAATTATATGAATCTTTCAGAGACTACCTTCTGTTTGTAAGTTCTATATCTTCTTCTAGGTTTCCTTTATGCTTATAGTTCAGCTTCAACTCAGGAACGAGGTACAACCTTCATCTGGTATGTCTGTGGTATTGAAGCATTGGTGTTGGGCTGTGGTCTAATGCTGAGATTCTTTCTGTCTGTTGTAGGCTTCAAGGTAAACTTTTGCAGTATGGTGATTAGAAACAGGAAGAGCTCCATGCGAGCCAGGCCTTCTCCCATACACACACGTTTACCTGAGAAGACATAGCAAGCATATGTAATAAGAAATCAAGCTAAACTCAATGGGGTTGTCTGGTAAAGAGAACCTATATTAATTGTCGTTTAAGGCAACTCTGAGTTAATAGAGGAGATGGATTCCCAGTTCAATTCCCCCATTTATAGGCCATAGCAGAAGGCAAATTCAATAGGCATTATTTAATGTTTAATTTCCCCTCTTGGGGCACTGCAGTGGAATTGAACACTTACTGTTGGCGTCGGGGGAGTTGGGGGGATAAACCGCTGATAACATGTGAACTAGACATTTCTCACTGATAAGACATATTACAAAGAATGTTGTGGTTGCTTGTACTGCTGATTTATGCAAAGTTGTGTGAAAAATTAGTAACCATCTTAGTGTTTTATGTGAAATTGCTGTTATTTACATTAATATGTGGGTATGTAAAGAAGAGTCAAGACAATGGGTTCCTTGGCAAAATAAATCATGTTTTGGACTTCTTAAACACAGCTTAGTTAAACTCCAGACCATAAAATGTTTGTTCTCACCATATTTTCCTATACCAAACCCGGATTAATACGAAAATCATGTCTTACCTGTAGAAAATGGCATGAATGCATCGTTTTTCTTACAGCAACCATTCTCACTGAGAAAGTGTCCAGGATCAAATTCATCTGGGTTCTTGAATTGTTTTGGGTCTTTCAAGACAGAGGTCAGGATTGGAAACACCATGGTTCCCTAAAAGTGAAATTAAGTATGAAAGTATGTAGATCTAGAAAAACAGAAGCATTAAAAGGTGGGACTGGTAATTTATAGGGAGCTCTACAGCAAAAAGAGGTAAAAATATAACTGCCTGTGGATTTCCATATTTTTCTTATAGAAAGGATTTTAGTTTTGTCCTAAAGGATAAACATCCAACCTATTACACCATTTGTCCTCATAAAAGCTTATTTACATTTCCTCTTTCCCAGAATTCACTTTCTGGCCTCTGTGCCAACAGTCTCTCTGTGCCAACTTGATGGCCTCAAAAAGAAGATTTATTCTTCCAGATACCTTTGGAATGTCATATCCTCTGAATGTTGTGTCCTTGCTGGCAGAATGAGGCACTCCTGAAGGGACAATATCAGCAAATCTTTGGATCTCATGGATTACAGCTTCTGTATACGGCATTTTACTCTTGTCTTCTATTGATGGACAGCGATCTTTACCTATTACATTATCAATCTCTTTATGGATCTTTTCTAGGCAGAACAAAAAAAAACATATTTTAATCCAACATTATGTTATAATTGAACCATAGTGCAGTTACACTGAAACTAATGATCAAAGATTTTTTTCAGTTTGAATAGTTAAAGGGGTTGCCTCACTTTAGCAAATAGCATTTATCACGTAGAGAAAGTTAATACAAGGCACTTATTAACGTATTCTGATTGTCCATTTTGCTTCCTTTGCTTGCTTGATTCATTTTTCCATCACATTATACACTGCTCATATCCATGGTTACGACCACCCTGCAATCCAGCAGCACTGCTCGTGTTTGAACACTATAGAAAAAATTACTGGCCTCTCTGGTGGCCAGGACCATGGTAGCACGCATAACATGTGCAGTAGCTCCTATCTCAGACACTTGGTATCTGTGCTGCATCAGTGGTCGAAACCCCTGGAAACGAGCAGTATAAAAAGCGATGGAAAAATAAATCTAGCCATCAAAGGAGGTAATATGGACAAACACAATACATTAGTAAGTGCCTTGTATTACAGTAACTTTCTCTACATGATAAATACCATTTACTGAAGTGAGACAACCCCTTTAGGTTTCATGTCCATGACAAACACCAATTAATAATACAATTCCAATTGAAATCCATGGGCCCATGATGTAGTTCCACATGCTTCAGATTCCACATGGGCATGCACAGTTTTATTTTTTCCTCACTCAAACATATGGAATTTATATGAAATTTTTTTTGCCATGCTACATTACATACCATATGCAGAGATAATTTCCCCATTGCAAACAGAGACATTGTATGGTGGCCCACAGACTGCCTAGAGCGCTATAATTCCATGTGAATGAGCTAGGTGGCGACATGACTAGGCTTTCCATTCGTTTGGGAAAAGATACAATGAGCTGCACTAGTTTTAATTAGCCTTAGGCCTCATTCAGACGACCGTATATTTGCGGGTCCGCATTATTGTGGACCCGCAAATATACGGGGGCCGCCTGGCGTGTGTTCCGCAGCGCTCGGAACACACGCCGTGCGGCCCCATTGAAAATGCCTATACTTGTCCGTGCGTACGGACAAGTATAGGACATGTTCTATCTCTTCTTGCTGAGCCGCGGCACGGAACCGCGGCTCAGCAAGATAGCGTGCCGCCCGTAGAGGTGAACGGGCCCGCCCCTATTCCGCAACCCCTATTCCGCAAATTTGCGGAATAGGTGCGGACCCGTTTACACGGTCGTGTGAACGGGCCCAAAGTATTATCCTGATGGTCATAGCACTCATCTATTCAGTGGCTGGTTCTGACCCTTGTTCCACCTCAGGACCAATATCTTCCAAATATATATAATTAGACAGCACTCCAAAGGTATGATGAAGAATGTACGTTTTTATTCAGCCGGACATAGTGATGCACAACATCAAGATTGGCAACGTTTTGGGCTATTTGAAGCCCTTCCTCAGGGCCTGCGTTCATATTCCCGCACATAACTAGGCTCCAAATAGCCCGAAACGTTGAAAATATTGATGTTGTGCATTACTATGTCCGGCTGAATAAAAGCTCACATTCATCATCATACCTTTGGAGTGCTGTCTAATTATATATGGTTCTAATTAGCCTGATATCCCTCTTTTCCCTAACTTACACCACTAAAATAATGCTTACAGGAGGTTCTATAGATTTATACAGTATAAACAACTCAGAAATAGCTGAAACTCACTAATATGAATCCTGTTGTGGGAGGACTTTTGTGTTTTGTATGTATAAGAAACTGTAGCTCTGGTGGGAAGGAGTGAGAGGAATTTATCTATGCTACCTTAGAGGGACCAATAACATTGGACAATTTATTAGATAGATTGGGATAGTGACATAACTTGAAGGTCTTGCACTCAATGCAAAGGTTAATGCACTCTCTAAAAGGTCATCCATATACCATGTGCTATTCATAATACGCTTCAAACTGATCACCTTGTATTTCCGGATATTTCATGAGTATAAGAAAACTATATCTCAGTGTCACACTTGTAGTCTCTGTTCCAGCTAAGAATAAGTCTAATATTGTTCCCTTTAGGTTTTCATCGTGAAATTCAGTGTCTGGATTCTTTTTTTCCTAAAAAAAAAGAACCCATTATATTTTAAATGATCAAATATTACTAAATTCCCAAACACTTGACATATAAAATGTATTTGGGAAAATTGACATATAAAATGTCTTACTCTCAAAATCTTCTTTTGTTTATCTATAAACTCACCTCTTCCATTCTCATGAGGAAGCAGTCTATGAAATCACGGGGACAATTTTCATCCAGGGTGGCTCGGTGGGTTGTTATCATATCCTTAATGAATTGTTTGACTTTGTCCATAGTTTTAAAGAGCTTCCAGTGAGGACCAGGAATGTAGGGCATTATGTTTGGGAACATGTTTACAAGCTAATTGAGTGAAAAAGTTACAGTAAAAAAAAAACAAAACAAAAAAAAAACTGTCAATATTCATCTGTATGTTGCCATATTTTACCATATTCATTATAAACTATACTTATAGCACACTGTTTGTCAACCTTTTGAAAAAATGTTTTGTACTACCTCAGTGCATGGAAAATTAAAAAAAACAACTTTGCATATAGTCTACAGCTTTTGTGCTGACTTTTGTGCTTCCATGGTTACAGACTACAAACCCTGTGTAGTCTGATCCTGCAGTCATAATCCTTTCCATTTGTCCCCTACTTCCTTCTAAGGTACCAAAATGTTAGCAAGAAAATGATAACAGATAAGGGGAGGTATGGCTGCAGGATCAAGCTCTAAAGGGCTAATTTGTAGTCTGCAACCACGATTACACTTTGGTCTGCTTATTGAGGCTTAACTTCAAGCTGTTGGACCCCAGTGCAAAATATGTAACAGGGCCCCTCCCCTTCCATCTGTTGTTTATAATACCTATGTCTTATGTGGCAGTAGGTTTTATGATTAAACACTTTAGCCTGGGTACGACTGCTGCCAGAGACAGACTGGCCCGCCAGAGTACCAGACTGGCCCAACAGGGTCTTCAAAGATCCAGCAAAAAAAAAACAAAAAACATTATCAAATCTATTACTTAACCATTAGGATACCAGAGGTTTTTTTTTTCGCTGTTGCATTTTCATTTTTCTTCCCTATTTTTCTTGAGCCATAACTTTTAAAAATTTCTGTTCACATAGCCGTCTGTGGGACAATTATTTCTAATGACTCCATTTAATATGGCATACAATGGAAGCAGGAAGCGGGAAAAAAATTCCAAATGGGTTGGAATTGGAAAAAAAACGCAATTCCTCCACAGTTTTACGGGTTTTGCCTCCATGGCTTTCCCTTTGCGGAAAAACTGAATTGTCTAGGTCAGTATGCTTACAGTGATACCACATATTTATAGGTTTCTTTAAGTCTAAATAGTGTAAAAATAAATTAAAACTTTGAAAACAATGTTATTTTCTGACCCCTATAACTTTTTTTTATAGCTATATCTACTGAGCTAAGTGTTGGCTCAATAGCAAAGCGGTGAAAAAAATGGCAAATCGTCCATTTTGATCCTTTTTTCATTACACTATTCGCCATATTGGAAAAATATTTTTTATATTTTAATAGTATGGACATTTTCGGACGTGGTGATGCCCATGATGTTTATATTTTTTGTTATTTATGTATTTATTTTTTTATTCTATGGAAAGGTGATTTCTATTTGTTTTTATATACTTTTTTTTACATTTTTTAACTTTGTTATGGCTTTGTAGCTCATGTTTGAGGCTACAAGACTCTCTATTTTTTTTTTATTCAGTACCATTATGTTTCTTATAGATCCATATTAGTACTACAATTGCTCATTTCTTATGTTGGCTCGCCACCTGCTGGCCAAAATAAAAATTGCAGCTTCTATACCCTGGATTTCTTCAGAGACCCAGCGTATTGAATTCAATTACCGCCATCCTCATTAGCTGCAGAAGATGCCGGCGAGAAGCCCAGAAGCATGAGCTTCCGGGTTTTTTAGCTTTTAGATGCTGTAATCACACTTGCTCACAGCATCTAAAGGCTTTAATGACCACAATTGTCCATGTTCATTATAAAGGTACCTGTTTCTGAACATATACTGTATAATGGACACAACATGCTGTTTACCTTCAACCATGCAGGCTAAAGTTAGAAATAGTAGTGCAACCTATAATTAGAGTCAAGCAAAGTTTTGAAAAGTTTGATCCGGCAACTTCTTTGAAGTTCATAAAGAAATTCTATTTGTTCTTAATTAATTCATCATAAATTGCTATAAATTAGGTATATCCAGGCCACTCTGCCTTAGGGAATGGCCACAGGGAGCAGCCGCCGAGTTGTGGCCATGCTGAGGTGAAGAACAGTGTGACCAATAAGCATATATCACCGTTTCCAGATTCCTACAGGTTTTATATATTTATTTATCACTGACTAGAAAACCTCTGCTTGTAGGTAGAAAGATTTAAAGGGGTTTTCCCATCTTGGACAATGGGGGCATATTGCTAGGGTCCGCTGGGACCCGCACCTATATTGAGAACGCGGCCCCAAAAGAGAAGGAGGGCACTGGCTCGGCTATTTCCGTCAGCTCCATAGAAATGAATGAGTGCACCACGGAAGTGCGGCCCGGCTCCCACTAATTTCTATGGAGCCAACGGAAATAGCCGAGCCAGCGCTCGGCTATTTTCGGCGGCCCCATAGAAATGAATGGAGGGCGGCCGCACATGCGCGGTGCGCCCCTTCTTCTCTTCTGGGGCCGCGTTCTCAATATAGGTGCGGGTCCCAGCGGTGGGACCCGCACCTATAAGACAATGGGGGCATATAGTAGGGATATGCCCCCATTGTCCAAGATGGGAAAACCCCTCCCTTAAGGGAGGAATCAGGGACAGGTGACCTGACCCCCAACCCTACATTGTGAAGCTGATGTGTTTTAACATCAGAGTGAATATTGATAATGTGTGGTTTTAATTGGTATTATTAAAAGTTATATTTTAAAAAGGGTTTTTTCTAGTCAGTGATAAATGACTGTATAGTCTGTCTTCATTGGCTGCCTGGCACCTGTAATACACCTGTAAACAGGGGCTGTTGATCGTATCTGGTTTGACTGGTTAGGTGGGGGCACAATGTGCAAATTATTGCTGTTCTGGCCTGCAATCAGATCTGTCATATCCACTCCCACTCTGTCATCTCCAACCCCAGCACTCTCCTGCCCTACAGATGGGAGCCCTTCTTCTGCCATCTGCTATTTCTACTTTTCCACATCATCAAATATTGATGAGAATATGTCATCAGGAACATCCAGCACCTCTTCTCTCTCTCTGCATCTTGCTGACTTTTCTAGGAAGTAAGGCCAGCAAAAGATGAGGATAGTCATTATTAAGACCTGCCCCCCACAAGGGGTACAGACTAGATGGTATAGATTGGCATGCTGACAGTGGAATAATAAAGGCTTCCATCTTATTGGTATTGAATTGCATAGCTTAGTTTATGGCTGATTTAGGAATAAGTAATTGTAGGAATAAATAAATAAAACTGACACAGAATAATTCTCCCTACATTCTCCCTGCACTCTCTTCCCCTCCAATACTTTTCTATTAATAATCTGCAGCAACACTGTCCCTGGCGTATAAGCACTTGGCACGTCTATTCCTATGCTCATCTTGCAGGACTATAGCAGAGACTGCATGGAATGATGGTTTTATAGGGATGTGACACCATGGGGGATGGCTATCTGCAGATTGGCTGGCTGCAGGACATTATGAGTTTTCTTGCGTTCCTGGGCTTGTCTCCTCTACCCTTAGTTTTGCTTTGTAACATGTGCAGCCACCATTTTAGGAAAACCTGATTTGCTACCACTAAGAGTGAGAAAATTCGGATTTGTTTCGAGTCAAAGTTTTCTTAAACTTCAGACCAAATTCTGCTTCGAATGCTTCACTTTGCTCCGAACAATCTATAATAGTGCTGTATTTGTGTTAACATTTCAGCTACAGTACATAATGTTTAGACAATTCGTAATACTTACCAGCCCTGAACGGCTGTTGAACAGTTGGAAAATTTCATGAATACATGACAAGAGAGTTAAGAATTTTTGATCTCTATAGTCATATCTTTCACCAAACACAACGGAGCAAATGACATTGGAAACAGCGAGTCGTAATATATATGTTGGGTCAAATGGGGTATCTGGAAACATAAAGAGGTGGTCAGTCATTGCTTTGACTCTATAGTATAATTCAAATGCTGGGAAAATATGGACCATGGTATGGATTACTACACAGTATAGTGTTGTATGTTTGGCAATCTCGCTACAGCAGGTCACCAATATTGTATTAAAGTTGGCTGTACCAAGGGACTCAGTTATTGATCTAATATGTATAGGGCAGTGTACAAATTACAGACCTTAAAAGATCAAGCAAGTGATTTTCAACATTCCCGATCATTTGTTCCACACAGACCAAATGTGTTCATGGGAAATTCAGTACATTCAGTAGATATAATTAATATATATGGTGGCCTGAAAGTATGAGACAAATAATTTAGAAATTCACCTTTATCCTTCATAAATTTCTCAGCCAGACATCTGGCTTCTTCTTGGATCCTTTCTTCAATGCTTCTCTTTCCCATTCCAAAATTTCTCAAAGTTGTCAGTGAAAATCGACGAAGAATTTTCCACCTTTCTCCATTGCTTGCAATTACCCCTGTAAATTCAAGCAATCTTTTAAAGGTGCATTCTGGTTGCAACAAGTGTTCCCTTTTTTAGTGGTGAGCTGATAACTAACTTATCAGTAGAGGTCTGAACACTGGGACCACCACCAACCCAGAGAATGGGGTTCCCTTTCCACCATCTTAATAGAGCAGACAGTCAAACACTTGCCCTTCTGCTCCATTCATTATGTATGGGACTGTCTAAGATTGCCAATGGCAGTGCTGGGCTATCTTTGGCAGTTCCGCAGAGAATAAATGGAATGGCAGGGCACATGGTTAACTGGCTCCTCCATTAGGATGGGGAAATTAAATCTTTATTATTGGGATTAGAAGGGGTCCCAGTGGTCAGATTTCCACAAATCACTTAGTTATTTCCTTTCCAGTAGATAAGTTACAGTAACTGTAGTAACTGGAAAACCCCTTTAAAGGGATTATCAAAGATTATAAAAACATAGGTGCTTTGTTGCAAAAACAACAACATATTGTTATCCATTATGGAAACCATAGTGGGAACCTGTCCATGGGAAATGTTTTCCAGGGAAATGTTGGGAAATATTGGGTATCTGCGACAACAGATCGCCAACTTGGTGTGATATGTAGCGTTGAGCAAAGCACGCTTCAGATCGTTGATCCAAAGTCACTTCGTTCAAAACCTGCTCTACAGAGATTCTTCTCTGTATAACATTCAAATGTATGGGCTTCGCGGAGGTGAAATTAGTTAAGTCCGAAGTTTTATGTGACTTTGGTGAAGAACCCTCGCAAACACCATTACCGAGCACATCCACTTCTGTGTCCCAGTGCAGCGTACAAATGTCCATACCCCAGGCCTTTGAACGAAAGCGCAAATACCCAGCCACCCACCCACAGGCCATAGCACTAAATTCACACATTTGCAAATTGCTGGTGCTGGAAATGTTGCCGTTTAGGCTTGTGGACACTGAGGCTTTTCGCAGTCTGATGGCGGCTGTCCCTCATTACTCAGTACCTCACCGCCTTACACCAGCATGTGTCCCGTAACATAACCCGTGCCCTGACCAAAGCAGTTACTGGAAAGGTCCTCTTAACGACTGACACATGGACAAGTGCTTCTGGCGAGGGATGCTACATTTCCCTGACGGCACACTGGGTGAACGCTGTGGAGGCTGGGAGCGAGTCGTACCCTGGGATGGCACAGGTGCAACCGACACAAAGGATTGCGGGCCCTACTTCCATCAGGATTTCCGCCACCACCTACATTAGCGGCTGCAACCCCTACTTCTCCTCCATCACTTCCATCTAAGAATTCTCATCTTGCAGCACCAGTCAGACGTCAGTCAGTAGCTGGAAGCAGTTTAGAACAGCGGTGGGGAAGCGGCAACAGGCTGTGCTAAAACGTATTTGCTTAGTTGACAAACAACAATGCTGTGGCAGGGTATAAGGGACTGGGCTGAGCTGTGGCTCTCGCCACTCAACCTACAACCAGGTGTGGTTGTGCCTGATAATGGCCGCAACTTGGTGGCGGCTTTGGAGCTCGGCAAGCTCACACACATACTGTCACGCTCTGGTGTGGGGGGAAAACCACACAGAGCGTAGGAGGGAAAGAAGATTAGCCCTGGAAACTAAGGAAGGTAGATGGACAGGAAACCATGACTCTAATCTTGATTGACTACCAGTATGAACAGGCATCAAAGGCAGGCAAGTTCATACACAGGAACCTAAACCAAACTGACCCTATAGGACCCTGGAACTAATGACAGGAATGAGTCTACCTGTTCCTCCAACAGGAAGGACAAACAGGAGTCTCCCTCAGGCCAAACAACTGCTTCAACTTAGTGGTTCAGTGGTTTCTCAAAAACTACACTTTTTTGATTGAGCTGCTGGTAAAGGTGACCATTTCCAAAAGTGACATACAGCTTCCGCCGGTCTGGCAATGCTGCAGCAGCGCTTACACTTGCCAGCTCACTGACTGCTGTGCGATCTGAGCACGCGCTGGAACCCTACCTGCTCTCAATAAAGATGAACTGCGCTGCATGTGGAAAAGGTTCTGACAAGCAGCTTAGTGTCACAACTAGCAGGGAAAAGTTTTGTAAAATGGTAAAGAATTACCTAGCTAACAATGTCAATGTCCTCAGCGATCCCTTTGTGCCTTATAATTATTGGGTGTCTAAGCTGGACACATGGCACGCATGCGATTATTTTGTGCCGCTGGGGGCATAATAACTGCTAAACGCATCCGCCTGTCAACTGACAGTGCTGACAGGTTGACGCTAATCAAAATGAAGAAGGCCTGGATTTCTCCTGACTTCGCTACCCCACCAGAGGAAAGCGGCAGAACATGAACAGAAATGTGGCTTTTAAAATGTATTGAATACACTGTATTTCAATGAACCGATTCCTCTTCTCGTCCTATTCCTCCATCATATCAAACTGCTTATTAGGCTGCCCTCGCTTTTAAATATTTAAGAGGTTCACCAGCAGGTCCTCACCCCTAATTTTTTAACCTAAAAAATCAACCTCACTCTGGTCCTCCTCCTGACATGTTGACCTAACAAGAACCTGTCTTGCGTCGCCTTCTAAACTGAGACATGAAGCTAGGAGTTTTGGGTGACTTTGTTTCTTGTGTTCTGCCAGCAGACACTGTTTCACCGCGCCCAGAGCCATGGCCTCTGCGTGCACCATCAGCAGCATGCCCACTACCCTGTCCTCTACTGCTCGCCTTGCACATATGAAATGGTATATATGCAAGTTTGTCACAAGTACAGTAGTGCAGATTTTTATTAAGTGTATGATGAGAAAAATTTCACCAAATGTCAAATATTTAGAATGCGCAAACGTTATAGAGGAGCCGCAAATGAGGAACAACGGCCTAAATTAACGGTAGAAAAAATACCAACGGATGTCAGGTATATAGACTACAGAAACGTTATAATGCACACGCTGTGCACGTAGTGTTAGTGTCAGGGCACACTTGTGTTCTTTTTGCCACAAAAGAAAAAAAATGCAGCCAGATATAACAATGGACTTTTGTGTCTTTTGAACAGAAATACTAGCACTGCCTAGCCAAATCCTATCCCTACAGTATAGGTCCCTCCTTGCACAAGTTATACTGCAGACGCAAATGAGGAACTGCGGCCTAAATTAACAGTATTAAATGTAACAACGGATGTCAGCTACATAGACTTTTGAACGGTTGTAATACGCTGTGCACCTAGCGTTACTGAGCGTTACTTTGCCACCCAAAAAAAAAAGCAGACGTATTTCACAATGGACTTTGGTCTTTTTGGAACAGCGACAATCTTTCTACCTACCCAAATCCTATCCCTATTGTTTAATTCCCTCCTTGGGAAAATTGAACTGCAGCAGCAAATGAGGAACTGCGGCCTAAATTAACGGTATTAAATATGGAGGTCAGCTATAGAGACTTTTGAACGGTTGTAATACGCTGTGTACCTAGCGTAACGCTAGGTACGCAGCGTATTACAACCGTTCAAAAGTCTCTGTAGCTGACCTCCGTATTTAATACTGTTAATTTGGGTGGCAAAAAAAACTCAAGTGTGCCCTGTCAGTAACTGACAGGGCACACTTGGGTTTTTTTTGCCACCCAAAAAAAATAAAAAAAGACGTGTTTCACAATGGACTTTTGAACAATGATAGTAACCCTGCCTATAGAAATTCTATCAATACGCAAATGTTATACAGCAAGACGCAAAAGAAGTACTTAACAGCAGAAATTATAGCAAAGTATGGCAGGTATATAGTATAAAGAGAGTATCCTACAGCATGCAGCAGCACATGTGGCATTAATGGCAGGCGATTTCTTTCCCTGCCTAGCGTGCTTCTCTCCCTACAGTGTATGTCCCTCCTTGCTGCAGCAGCGCTTGTGGCGTTAATGGCAGTTCACTTCAACGTACTGAAATATATAAAAAAAAAAGGTTGTGCCAGATATAATAGCCCTTCAAAGGGCTTTTGGGTCTTATCTGATCGTTTTCTATCCCTGCCTAGTGTGCTTCTCTCTCTACACTCTCTGCCCCTCCTTGCTGTAGCTCTCCCTGTCAAACACTGGCCGGGTCACATGTCACCGGGTGCTTTATAGCACCCGATGACGCGTTTCCGGCCAGCCAATCAGTGTAATGCCAGTAGCTAACATGAATACTGGCATTACACTGAATGCCATACCTGCCCGCACACAAATTGGCTAATTAGTGTGTGGGGAGGGGACTCGAGCATGGCGCTTGAGCACACGCGGTATTCGGCCGAATACCGCATGGACCCGAGCACCGCCATGTTCAACCGAATAGTGTATTCTGTCGAACATGTTCGCTCAACACTATTAATAATACTTGCGCAGTCGATGCATCTAAGTTATGTAGAGGCACCGGCCTATACATAATTTATGCTTATACACTATCTGTCTAAATCTACAGCAGCTCCCTTGCTGGCGTAGATTTAGACCATTTTCTACACCTAAAACAGGCATAGAAAATGATAAGAGACTGGCCTGCCAGTATGCCCCCTTACCCGCCCATGCCATGCCCTCTTTTTTAGACCTGGTGTGAGAGGGGAAGAGTCGCAGATTGCAAGGCAATCTGCAATAGATATATGGCAAAAAGTGGTGTATTTCTGCTACTAAATGACCACCTATGTGTGCGTGTAAAGACCTTTTGGGTCACCTGATCATATTTGCATAGGGTCCTTAAAGGGGTTATCCCATGACTAATGTAAAAAATGAAAATTAGACATCATATAGGACATGACAATCTCTTTCTAACAAAGCTAGAACCAGCCCTGTATCTCACATGGATCCAGAGATCTCCCCATTCATTGCTCTGCTAGATTTATATCAAGCTGACAGCTCAAGAGGAGTATCTTTTCTGCTGCAGGTTAGGGGGCGTGTCTCAGCTCTGTCTATCACAGCTCAGGAAGCAGTTGAAGTATGAAACTGAGCATGTGCGGCCTTCTCAGTGAGCAGGTCAAAGAAATAAGAAAAAACAAACTGTAGGTGGCACTATACAGATACATTTTGTTGAATAACTCAGTGGCTGTACAAAATTTTTAATTATATGCAATTAAAGTATTCAGATCCAGGTGCTGGTTTGAAAACTGCTGAATATTTTTCATGGGACAACCCCTTTAAGCTGTAGAAAGTCAAGGTAGAGTACATGGAAGACAGCATAAAAATAAGTACATGTATGCCACATGGTGATTAGCAGGCAGGAGATGGAAGAGTGAGCAGAGAATCTGCTACTGGAAACAAGGTCAGCATTAATTATGAAAGAAAAAATTTGGATGGTGGAGGTAATTGGTACTAGTAATAATGGTTCATGAACTAGCTAGCCAAATATCCCAGAGGAGTTTAGACAGGTGCTGAGGGACAGGACGAAGAACACTAGACTGTGCATCATAGAAGCAGCTAAGGCCTGCCCTGTGTAAGAGATGGGCTGTATTAGATTAAAATATCAGGCAGACGATTGTCAGGAGGGACAAGTTCCCAGGGGGCTGAGTGCAATATAAGCCCGAAGAAGAGTGATGTTGTTTATGATGTGGGTGATGAACCCTTGTAACCTGTAGCCTCTACTTAAACTAGTTTCCTCAATCAGTCACTGTAACAACTTATTCTGATGCTTGCCAAAGACTGTTGTAACCATTAAGCTTGTTGCTTGTTCACCTGACTTGTCTCCAAGCTTGTCTCCAATATTTCTTATATCATCCTTGAGGGTGGAGCATGCAAACCAAGCAGCCTGTATTTTGTCATATGAACTGAAATAAATATACTTTCACTGCATATATATTTTAAATCATACACTATATGTAAAAATTACAGGTGGTGTAGAGTAGTATAAAGTAATTCAGATGCAAACGACGGAAAATAAGGCATTGCTATTTTGGTCATTTGCTATATCAGCTTACCAAAATCCTTAGAGAAAATTTCTCCTGCTCCGATGTCTCCCCTATAACTAAATGCATCACTGCGGTCCACCAATGCTTCCTTCACAGCATCATACCCAATCAGTACTATTGTTGGCAAGTTGGCTATGTAGAGGGTATAGACAGGTCCATATTTCTCACCCAGCTGGAGAGATATAAAAAAAAAACCCATTAAAGTAAGGCTACATTCACACGACCTTTCACACTGATACCGGCCCATGTGCATTACACATTTTGGGGACCGCACATTCTGCAGCTATCAAAGAAATGCAATTGCGGATAAGAATAGGACATGTTTTTTTTTTGCAGGCCGCGGTACCGAGCAGCGGATGCAGACAGCACACGGTGTGCTGTCTGCATCTTTTGTGGCCCCATAGAAATAAATAGGTCCCGATCTGAGCAGCAAAATATGCGACTCAGAGGCCGTGAAAACAACAGCCTTGTGAATGCAGCCTAACACTGGCTTTTTTTTTATACAGGTCTGGTCAGGCTCTGTATACTTAGAGATGAGGAACATGTCTTTTTTAGTAGCCAGAGAGGAGAACAACTACACAGAAAATCTCCCTGGAGGACCCAACAGGATCATGCATAAATTCATCCTATTATTTTCAGTAGACATCATGTAATTCTTAATTTATCCTGCGGAGGTGCTGCAGTCACATTGAGTATTTGCTGGTTTGTTTCGAGAGTTAACAGCTGATTGTGAAAAACTTCTGTGATCAGCTAATTTTCAAGGAATCCTTGTAACAAAACTGCTGAGCAAACCCCTTCAAATCTTCACAAAGAAACCTATGTTATAATATACACTGTGCTCATATTGAAATATTCTATACATAATTTCTCTAACATACATTTAACACCTTTCTTTGTGAGTTCGTCCTCAGAATATAAGCTGCCGTCTATGGTTGTAGACACACATTGTGATAAGTTAACCTGTATATCATGATGGACCTGAAGAACCGCTGTAAGTGATATAAATTCTCTAAGGCTTCCTATGTCTGTGAGTAGATCACCCTGATTTGGGAGCTATTTAAAAAAAAAAAAAGAGATTTAACACTTTCAGTACCAGGCCACTTTTCACCTTGAATCCCAGGCTAATATTGCAAATTTGACATATGTCAATTTATGTGGTAATAACTTTGGAACGCTTTTACTTATCCAAGCCATTCTGAGACCGCTTTCTCGTGACAAAGTGTACTTTATGACAGTGGTAAATTTGAGTCAATAAATATGTCACCTATATTTATAAAATAATCCAAAATTTACCAAAAATGTGGAAAAATTCACAATTTTCAAAATTTGAATTTCTCTACTTATAAGACAGATAGTAATACCTCATAAAATTATCAATCAACATTCCCCATATATCTACTTTATGTTGGTATCATTTTGTAAATGTAGTTTTATTTTTTTAGGACGTTACAAGGCTTAGAAGTTTAGAAGCTATTTTTCAAATTTTCAACAAAATTTCCCAAACCATTTTTTAAGCATCAATTCAGTTATAAATTGATTTTGAGGGGCTTACCTAATGGAAACCACTAATAGATGACCCCATTTTAGAAACTACACCCCTCAAATTATAAAAAACTGATGTTAAAAACTTTGTTAACCCTTGAGGTGTTCCACAAGAATTAAAGGAAATGGAGGTGAAATTTCAAAATTGGTTAATTTTTTTTGTTAATCAATTTTTTCTTTCAGCACAGCAAGGGTTAACAGCAAAACAAACCTCAATATACATTTCTCTAATTCTGAAGTATACAGAAATACCCCATATGTGGCAGTAAACTGTTTTATAGGCACGTGGCAGTGATCAGAAGGAGTCTCATATGGATATTGGAGGTTAAAATGGTTTTTAGACACCATTTTTTATTTGAAGAGACCCTGATGTACCCCTACAGTGAAAACCCTCAAAAAGTGACGCCATTTTGGAAACTACACCCTTTAAAGAATATATTAAAGCAGGTACTGACCACTTTGACCCCCTAAACATTTTATGGAAAGTTGGAAACACTTGGCTATGAAAATTAAAAGTTTTGTTTCTTCCAATAAAATGTTGCTTTAGCCCCAAATTTTTTCATTTTCACAAGGGGTAAGCACTGCATAATTTTGTTACCCATTTTATCTTGATAGGATTGGTTTACGAGTGCCATTGCTTTTTATTTTTTTAAGTGATTGTCTTATGTAGGGGCTCATTATTTGCAGGATCAGGTGACGGTTTGATTGTTACCATTTTGGGGTACATAAGAATTTTTGATCGCTTGGTATTAAACTTTTTGTGAGGCAAGATGAAAAATGGCTGTTTTGCCATCTTTTTTTAATATATTTTTTTATACAGCATTCACCTGAGAAGGCATATCATGTGATATTTTTATAGAGCTGGTTGTTACGGAAGCGGCAATACCTAATGTGTCTATTTTTATTTTTTTTTGTTAAGTTTTACACAGAGTGAACACATTTTTGAACAGAATAAAATCTTGTTTTTGTGTTGCCATTTTCTGAGAGCCCTATTTGTTTTATTTTTTGGGTGATTGTCTTAAGTAGGGGCTCATTTTTTGCAGGATGAGATAATCGTTTGATTGGTACCATTTTGGGGTAATCAAGACTTTTTGATCACTTGGTAATGCACTTTTTGTGAGGCAAGGTGATCAGAAAATGGCTTTTTTGACGCCGTTTTTTTTTTTATGGTGTTCACCTGGCACGGTGAATCATGTGATATTTTTATATAGCCGGTTGATATGGATGCAGTGATACCTAATATGTCTACTTTATTTTGGGAAAGGACGTTTTTTTATAATTAAACTTTTAATTTTTTTTGTAGAACTTTATTTTTTTTTACTTATTTTTTATTTTATTTTTCAACTTTTGGGGGTCTGATCCCCTGTACAATGCATTACAATACTTCTGTATTGTAATACATTTGCTGTAAGTGTATTACTCACTGTAATACACTTACAGCTTCCTGCCTGTGAGATTCAGGGGGCTGGATCTCACAGGCTGACACGGAAGGCAGCCTCAATGAAGGCATTGGGCAGCCATGCCAGCCATCAAGACCCGTTGGCCACCCCGCACCCAGCATGACACCGCACGTGCCCTGGCGCGTGACCATAGCAGTGCAAGGGTTAATACGCCTGCATCTGTGTTTTCACCTATGCCGGCGCATACAGCAGGGGTCTAGCTATATGTGACTGCTGGACCCCTGCAGCTGATCTGGCTGGCACAACTTCTGCGCCTGCCCGATCAGAGCGCTGTAGCTGTACGGCGCTGGGATTTTTACCCCTGATGCCTGTACCGTACATGTACGGAGCTGGTATCCTAAGGGTTAAGCCTCATTCACACGTCAGTGTTTTGGTTAGTGATTTCTATCCGTGATTGTGAGCCAAAGCCAGAAGTGGCGCTATACAGACATAAGGTATAAGGGAAAGATATGCACCTGGTTTGTGTTTAGAGCCACACCTGGTTTTGGCTCGAAATCACTGATGGAAATCACTGACAAAAACACAAACATGTGAATAAGGTATTATATTAGGGATTGTTATGTAAACAGGGTCCGAGTTATCGTAAAATTTTAAGTATGCAATTATTATAGTACATACCTTGACTAAAGACTGTGGTAGTTCTGAGGTGCTCATCTGAAGGATATTCCCCAAACCTGGTAGAGGTGTAGGTCCTGGAGGTAGGTTATTGTGTTTGACCCTACTCCACCATTTAATGAGGTAAATTAAGAGAGTGAGTCCTGTAACCAGGAGAAGTGTTGAAGCAATATTCAGAGCCATCCTGTACCCTAGTGACTGCAGCTCTGTCTGCACTATGTCTTTTTGTATATTTATATGACCAGGTAAAGGTCAATAATCCAGTGAACATGTTTGTTTGGACTTACAGCTCAATTGCATAATATTTTTAAAATGCAAAGGCATAATAAACAGGATTAATTTAATGTTATTAAATTAATCTTGCTTATTATGCTAGCATGCACAATATATTATTGATCAGAACTGTAACTATAACACCAGCATGTCCTGCCAGTGGCGTAGCTAGAACTGAATGGGCCCCACAGCAAATTTTTGTAAGGGCCCCAGATGACCATCCTGGAATCGCATTTGTGCATATGTAACAGTGGGTTAACGTCATGTGTTTCCTATCCATTTGAAGTATACATTGATTAAAAAAAGGTACCATATACAAATACGCAGCACACCACGTTTTTGTATCCTGCAGAGTCCAGTAAAAAAATGCATACGTTAACATATATGTTTTTTTTTTTACAATGGAACTGTCTGTTGATCAGATGCCGTATAGATCATTCTGAGGCAACTGTTACTGTATATTTTTTTTGTAAACATTAAACTGATGGCAAAAATGTAATGTGAACCCAGCCTTAGTGCCAGAATAAGTACCAGTACAGAGTGGAGCAGAGAGGGGAGGCTGCCATGTACTGACAGCACACATCCTGGTCCTGGTGGTCAGGGGTGAGGACTGTGTTTCCCAAGAATCATTTATCTATTGGGAAATACAGGGCACTGTATAATACACTGGAATATATATGCTATAAAGATATTAGCCCTACCCTGGAATATTAAGACAATTAGGGGGTAATTTATTAAACCAGAAATACCCCGATATTAGGCATATTTCTGACAAAGATTGTGGTGCACAGGTCCTTTGCGCCGCAATCTGCAACTTTTTCCCACTCATGCCAGGTCTAAAAAAGGTGGTGTGGGCAGGGAAGGGGATACAGTTATTGCCATACAGTTATTGGATAACACCTCCATACAGTTACTGGATACTTCCATACAGTGACTGGATAACACCGCAATACAGTGACCAGATAACACTGCCATACAGTGATTGCATAACACCACCATACAGTCACCAGATAACATACATCCATACAGTAACTGGATAGCATGACCGTACAGTGACCGGATACCTCCATATAGTGACTGGATAACACCACCATACAGTGATTGCATACCACCATCATACAGTCACTGGATAACACCCCCATACAGTAAAAGGATAACACCTCCATACAGTCACCGGATAGCACTGCCATACAGTTACCGGATAACACCGCCATACAATGATTGCATAACATCTATACCGTCACCGGATAGCACCACCATACAGTTACCAGATAACGCCTCCATACAGTGACCGGAGAGCACCATCATACAGGGACTGGATAATACCACTATACACTAGATAACACCTCCATACAGTGATCGAATAGAAGGGTATAACAGGTCACAGTACAGGGAATGGTAAGAGGGCACAATACAGGGTATAAGGGGGCACAGTATGGGGTGGGGAGGCACAGTCACATGACTCTGTGATGTTAGAAGGTCCTTATGGTACATGCGGTTTAGACACCACCATAATGAGAGGCAGATGAGTGAGACAGGGGCATTGGGCCCTGGATGGACAGGAGGAGTGGACACAGCAAGTAGGTGGAAGGGGCTCTGAAGGGGATTCATACAAGAAGTAGAAGGGCAGGAGGTATGTGCAGGGCAGCAGTAGGAGATAGGAGAGGTGCAACAGGAGCTCTGGATACATGAGGGAGGAAAGGAGACAGAAGGGGCTCCATAAGGATGAGATAAGAGGACAGGATGGGGGTGGGGTAAAGGGGCAGGAGTCATGGAGGAAAACTGCTTCATGAGACACTAAAGCAACTAAATAGCATGCTGGTATACTACAGCATCCAGCAGCAGCTTGAAGAGTTCCCTGAGAAGTCCCCCCCCCCTCCTGTCCCACATAGAAAGACAGTCACAGTGCAGACTCACTCACAGACTGTTTTCACACTGCTGCTCCAGTCCTGTGGTCTCTCTCCTCCTCAGGCAGCATGTCCTGTGTAGAGGGGGCGTGTCTAAGGCTGATAAACCATGTCCTGCTCTGCTGGAGTGAAGAGGGGACGTGTCTGAAGCTTCGCAGCACAGGAGCTTGTAAAGGAGGACAGCAGCAGCTGGCCTCTGCATGCTGTTGATGCTCCCTTGCTCCAGTCTGACGCTGTGGCCCTGCTACTGCTACTGGGCCCTTCTGCCCTCAGGCCCCAAAGCAGTGGCTTCCCCTGCTTCCCTGATAACTACGCCCCTGACTATGGGATGTACAACGTCATTCCACTGATTCATGTCCTGGAACAGATGCTGTTAAATGTGGCTGGTCAGGGGAAACGAGACGTGGCGACTACATCTCAGCCCTGTTGGGGCTGAACTAGAGGAGGAGGAAGACATTCGAGCACAAGCAATGTGTAGAGAAATTAGTGATTTTTCTACACAGGTGACAGGATAGGAGGAGCAGGAACAGCCAGAGGAGCTACAGGGCGATGAGCAAGATGAGGCAGAGGACTCAGACACACCGTGGCAGCATGCAGTGGAGATGGAGGCAGGGAGTCCCTCCGAGTGACTTGCGCAAATGGCCCGATGCATGCTCACTTGCTTGCATTGTAACAGCTGAATTGTCACCATTTGGCAGAGGGATGACAACTGGCTTTCCACCATGTTATACCCTCGCTACTGGTCCATAATGGAGGCCTTTTTTTACACCCGCTGAGAGGAAGGACAAACTGAACTATTATAGAGACATCCTATGTAATCAGTTGGCCGCTGCCTATGTGCGCCATTGCTCATCCTCACGCAGGTCTGCCTGGGGGGCCCTCTGTATACACATTCCACTTCCATGGCTGTTAGAGGGGGCAGGAGCAGTACTAGCTCCATCAGTAGCAACTAGAGATGAGCGAGCATACTCGTCCGAGCTTGGTGCTCGTTCGAGTATTAGGGTACTCGTAAGTGCTCGCTGCTCGGACAAGTATCTCGCCATGCTCGAGGAAATGGCAACTTCCGCATCGTGCATTTTTGGCCCCCATAAACTCAGCCAATCACAAGCCAGGAGACTCTGCGGTACACCCAGCATCACGTGGGGCCCTTACATGTCGATAGCAGGGGTTGGCTGGCCTGGTCAGGTGACCCTGGAATATACTACTGACTGGCCGCGGTGCTCGGCTCAGATGCTGTCTGGATGTCGTTAGGGATAGAGCTGCTGCGTTTCAGGGAGAGTGTTAGGGCCTGCATATA
>ONZH01003761.1:0-99645 GCA_900303285.1 Rhinella marina | reverse complement strand
GCTGGTAATGAGGTAATTAGCAGCCAGCTGAGGAGCTCAGGTAAAGGTGGGCCGGGCTCCTCAATCAGGGATCCCAGTCTGGGGAAGGAGCAGGCTGCGCAAAGCCCTGTGTGAGCTAGGACCCTCTAACCCTGTGTGGGGTAAGCACTGTGTTGTGTTTTGGGGAGCTGTGTGGTAGACCCAGATCCGATAGAGAGGGACAAATACTGTGTAGTCAGTGGCCAGACGGCCTAGGGTTTATGTTTATTAATTATTTGGACTGCTGTTAAAGTGATAATAAAGCTGGTCTTGGCCAGTTTGCACCCAGATCTGCAGTGTTGGAGTGGCTTCTTGAGGTGTGCCAACCGTCTAAGGCGAGAAGACGGCGATCCTGGAGAGCTGAGTGACCCAGAGTTGTCACTATATATATATATATATATATATATATATATATATTTATACACACTGTAATAATATATATTAATTTCTGTGGTTCAATATATGTAAAGGGATATGTAACAATAAAGATGGCCAGGAGAGGGAGGCATATGTTTCTCAGCAGAGCAGTCACACACAAAAATAAATCGTGCACAGTATAAAATATGCTTTCTTGACGTTTTTCTGTCAGGCAAAATGTTGTATTATGGAGTTGTATGTGCCATTTCAGCCTCCAAAAAATAAAACTTTCTAATTCTAGTTACAAAGTATTCTCTTTAGAGTTAAGCTTTTCCCAAGGTTACATCAGCAATTTTCAGAGCAGTAATTAGTAGACTTCTTTGTGTCTGTAAAAAAAAAACGTCTGAAATAAATGGTAGCACGAGTGACTCTTGTAAATGTGACCGCATACTAAGGAGCTGAAATCTAATTTAACACCTTATTGACTGCATGCACATGGTGCCAGAAACAGGGCTACACTGCTATGTACGGTAGTATGTATGTTATTTTAACCCTTTAGCGACCAGCCTGATTTGGGCCTTACCTACCAAGCATTTTTCTCCCTTTTTTAATTGTTGCCTTCCAAGAGCTATAACTTTTTTATTTTTCTGTCTATATAGCTGTATGAAGCCTTGCTTTTTGCGGGACAAGTTGTAGTTTTTAATGGTGCCATTGTGGGGTACACATAACTTTCTGATTAACTTTTATTAACTCTTTCTGGGAGGGAGATGGGAAAAACAGCAATACTGGCACTGAGTTTTTAGGTTATAAATTTGACGACGTTCATTTTCTGGTATAAGTAACATAAGATCTTTATTCTCTGGGTCAGTACGATTACCAAATACATATTTTTATGTTTTACTACTTTTGTGCAATAAAACCCCTTTTTTAAAAGGCAGAAAATCTTTTTGCATTGCTGCTTCCCAAACACTCATAACTTTTTTATTTTTCTTTCTATCAAGTTGTGTGATGGCTTGATCTTTACAGGACAAGTTATAGTTTTCATTGGTATCATTTTGGAGTAAATTACGCTTTTTGAAGTTTTTTCGGTAGCAACTAAGAATAAATTAGCAATTGTATCATTTTTTTCTCTTTTTTTTTTTTTTAATGGTGTTCACCGTAGGGGATAATTTACATGATATATATGTAGTTCAGGTTGTTACAGATGCAGAGATACCAAACAGATGGGGAAGATTTTTTGGAGGTAATTTTTTTCATTGCAAAGCACATTTTGAATGAAAAAAAGTGTATTCTTTTAATGTATTTTTTATTTAATGTGTTTTTTTTACTTTTCTTACCACTTAATAACAACATTTTGATTGCTTTTAAAATACAATGCACTATCCCTATTCTGCCTTACTGACATTGACCAGCAAACTACTCAAGGATGGATTGAGATCTATATTAGACCCCTGCCAGCCTTTACACACATCGGCACCCCGTGATCGCATTTGCGGGGTGCCGATGGGAGACAGAGGGAGTGCCATTACCTGTGGCATGTAAAGTTTTAAACAGCCTGGATCTGCACTCCTGATGGTCTGGGCTGTTAGAGCAGGAGCGCGACTTTCATCCAGCGGCCCAGCCTAAGGCCCATTAGTGACCACCGTAAAAAGGCGTATGGGTGGTCACTAAGGGATTAATGAAGCTTTCAAAGATGGATGGGGCTTGTCATATATCTTAGATCACAGCTGTATTTTGACTAAACAAATTCATTACAGTTTTCTTGCAATGTGCTGTTATGACCATGTTATTTCTTATTTACAGAATAGCCAATTGACTTACCTAGTAAGAATTTGTATACACTGTTCCTGCCCCTTTAACAATAATGGCAGATGACAAGTCAGCGTTGAGCATCACTGGGGTGCCGGCCCCACAATTCCAAGTATATAAAACAGATCAGCATATAGATTTATTCCATCACAGGAATAAAATTCCTGTTATGGAATAAATCCATATTCTCATCGTATTAACCCATTACAAACCATATAAATTAACAGACTTATGAACTGATACCTGTCCTTACATCCCCTTAATTCATGTGCAGAGTTCGATGACACTCAGTGACATCAGCGGGATTGGGCTCTCAGTGAGACAGGCTGCAATGTGACAGAGAACTGAAATAGCCCCCAAACATTGCACTCAAATCAAGCAATTCATTTCAATGGGGTAGCAAAAAATGTGGACAGCACAAAAAGTCCATTAACCCCTTCTACCCTGGGCCAGTTTTCACCTTCCTGCCCAGGCCATTTTTTGCAAATCTGACATGTGTCACTTTTGTGGTAATAACTTTGGAATACTTTTACTTATCCAAGCCATTCTGATACTGTTGAAACTGGTGTAAATTAGAACTGGTTTAGTTGCCCATAGCAACCATTCAGAATCCAACTTTCATTTTTGACAGCTCCTTTGGAAGCTGATTGGTTGCTATGGACAACTAAGCCAGTTCTACTTTACACCAGTTTGATAAATGACCCCATAGGTCCCATTTTAAGCCCACCTGATGCACATATATGTTGCACATATATTATAAATGGGAGAATTGGAGGATTCATTATTGGGTTAAATACTATTTATTGAACAAACTGCCTTAAAATGTAGAATGAAAATTAGGAAAAACTGTTATTTCCTGTTTCTGACAATTTTTTCCTTAAAAAGGACCTACACAATTAATGGATATAAACTCCGGTTTTAAATGCGAAGAAAGCCCCACATGGTCCACTAAAAAGAAACAAAACATTTTGGGGATAGATCAAAATCAAAAAAGAAAAACACTATTAGAATACTAATTATTTGGGCATAAAGGGTTGCTCATGAAAGGGTTAAACACCACTACAGTGATCATTAAAAAGTAGTCCAATTATCACAATGTCAGTGGATTGCCCTCTAAATTCCAAAAATTCATAACTATATTATGAGTGGTGCTTGTAAACAACGCATACGCCACACCCAGCATGGTGCCGCTCTCTTTCCATACAGTCCTCCTGATTTTGAAGGATTTCTTTCTGCACATGTAACTTTCTCTGCGGTTTGTGGCTCCCCCATTGTTTGAGGGCTATGACATCTACTTGGAAAGGGGATCTTACTTGCGTAGAGTGATAATGGGCCTGTCTGTAGTGAAAGACATAGTGATTCATGTTATGCTTCTTACTTTCTTATCCATTTCCATGTTTATCAATGTAAGATGATTGAAAGTGGGCGGCAAAATATATCTTAGAGCATCACTTTGCATATTCTAATAAGCCAGTAAAAATCTTCATTGAAGTTCCTTAAGTTCCTTTTCTTTTATTTTCTTTCTTCAGAGTCTAAATTGTCATCCTAATCGGACTCGCGGTGAGCATTTCTGACTAACGATGTGCAGCAAATGAAAGAGAACGTCTTCTGTTAACATCTGGTGCAGATATTATTCCTCAAGAAGCACCTTTCTAATCAAAAACCTCAAAAGCCTCTATTCTTTCTTCACATCTCTACCAAATGCAAAATACTGCAAGATACAAGTCTAAAAGGCATGTGCAAGGGCCTAAAAATATCAGGAAGGAAGCATTACACAGGCCCCTAATTTTGAAGGTAGTGCAGTGAACTGTATTTCTATTGGAAATTCCCTTACATAACTGCTGCATTTGTGTTGAGCTTTTCGCATATTTTGCTTGTTTTTGCTCATTTTGAAACCTTGAGTTATATATCATTTGCAGAGTTGCCCTTTAAAGGAAATGTGTCACCAAAAATTGTATCTGCCAGTCAAAACCACATAGTAGCACATATCCTTTTTAAAAAAAAAAAATTCTGATTGCAGATTTTTTAATTCTATTTTCTGATTATGGGGGCAGCCATTTTGCCTGAGCTGTTCTTAACAGCATTTACAAAGCATTAATAGAATTGCTTTATGGCAGCCCCACGGGCCATAGACACAATGGACAGGAGTTAACGCATTGACTTCTATGGGAGAGTATTTTGGACATGCTCTGTGACCTGTGCAGAGGTTATTGTATAAGAATAGATACGCTTTGACCATTACCTATTGTGAATGGTGGATCCTTTCTTATCTATACACAGAGGAGGATTAGAATGAGATATAACTGCAGTAAAGGGATCTATACAGACCAAGAAGTGGCATCTATTATTAGGCTTAGTGGCCAGTACGAAAACTGCAGGATTTTAAGTTTTGTTCTTTAAATATAGATATTGATATGGAAAATTAAAACTAATGTCATCAACAAAAATATGTTAAACATAAAAATGTGCTTTAAATAATAGGTCATTTCCTGATGACACATTCCCTTTAAGGAAATGACTACATGACTCTTAGAAAGAAGGAGCAGGACCAAATAGATTTATACTGTATATCAAATTGCAGTACAGTACAGTTTGCAGAGGTTGAACTGGCCATCAGGCTCAACAGGTTATATCAAGCTCTGGTCAGGGGTGATGGTTCCTCTTCTTGTTTCTGGACACTGGCGTGTTTATAGCGAGCCTGTCTTCTGTCCCTGTTTTGGGTTGCATCGACTCTATGATCATTGTCTGCCATGAGTTTTATAGAACTAACCCGCTTGTCTTATATGGCAGATCTGTCCAGTCCTCAAAGGTACACTCAGTCTGAAGGATCCATCCCATGACCTATTGAAAGAAGCACAGTCATACAAAATACAGACGATGATATCACAAACAAATGAAACCAACTTTTCTTTGCAAAGAAAGGCAGTTCATAGGAGACCGTTCAATTCACACCATCACATTAACCAATCAGTTCAAGAGATGAACTCACATATATACGTCAGATAACACATTAAATGGGTTGTGTGGGTTCAGAGCTGAACCCGGACATAACCCCTTCTTCACCCCTCGGAACATTTTATGCTCCAATGCTCTCCCTTGGCCTGCACTGCATAGCGCAGGGTAAAGACTTTTTCTTCATATCGGGTGAAGTACTGGGCTTTCTCACGGCATGCTAGGTGGAGGTTTCCGCCTAGCAGTGAGACCAGTGACGTCACTGGCACTAATGAGCACTCTTTAGAGCTGCTCTAGCCTGTAAAACAGCCTAGGGCAGTGCTAGAGACCGCCCATTAGTGGCAGTGATGTCACTAGGAACACTGCTAGGTGGAAACCTCCGCCTAGCAGTGTAAAAATGTAAACAAACAGCCCTTGCCCTTTGCAATGCAGAGCAGGGCAAGGGAGAGCATCAGAGCATGAAATGCCCTAATGCTCCACTCATGGGGGCTGGAGAGGTGAAGAACGGGTTATGTACAGGTTCAGCTCTGAACCCGGACAACCCCTTTAAGTGCAATGCACTTAAGAAAGGGCAACAATATGAGAGCCACAAGTCCTGGCTGTCAGCCTCCAACATGATTGGGAAAATCAAGGCATCATGTTCCAATACCCTAAATGGGATACTACAACAGTAACTTTCCCTCGAGCTGTCTTAAAAGATGCCTTTTCACAGGCATAATGTAATACCAAACAGATGGTTGGTATTACATTATTTAAAAAAACTAAAATGTAAATACACTAACAGAGGATAGATCATTAGTAAAAAATACTCGGAAAACCCCTTTAAATGCAATGCAACATTAAAACTTTAATAGAGTGCAACAACATGACATCAGGTGCTGCACTGGAAACATAGGACTATGTAGTAGTGAGTAGTGGTGTTTTTTATTTTTTATTTTTAGTCTAAAGCATTATAAAGCTAAACTATCAGATAAGTTTTCAGAATAATTTATCATATGTGAATACATAAGTGATAGCACTATATCTGAATCTGAACATTATATGACTCTATTTGGCATTTTGTTTTCTCCTTTGCCTGATTCATCTCTAATTCTCAGTTCTTCCTGGGAGGATGCAAGGAGTTGGACTCCCAGTGATCTGATATTGATGACCTATTCAGAGCTGAACCCGGACATATCCCTGTTTTCACCCAGTCAGCCCCCCTGATATGATCATTGAATTTCATGCTCCGATGCTCTCCTTTGTCCTGTGCTGAATCATGCAGGGCAAAGGTTTTTTTGGCGATCCAGTGATGTACCAGGCTCTGCATGGGGAAAGCTAGGCGGATGCTTCCACCTACCAATGGACCCAGAGACATCACAGCAGCTCTACAGCGCGCCCATCAGTGCCAGTGATGTCACCGGTAACACTGCTAGGCGGAAACCTCCACCTAGCAGTGTAAAAAATATAAACAAACAGCCCTTGCCCTGCCCGATACAGCACAGAGCCCCACTCACACGTCCGTATTTTTGCACATCCTGGAAAACGGTCAGTTTTTTGCGGATCCATTGTTCCGCAAAAAACTCAGTTTTTCCAGGACATCCGTTTCGTCTTTCCGTAAAAAACGGAAAGGATGTATCCATATGTCATCCGTTTTTTGCGGATCCGCAAAAAAACGGAAGGATGAATTACATCTTTTTTTTTCTCCCCTCCTGGAACGGAATCCGAAAATACGGATGACATGCGGATGCCTTTCCGCATGTCTTCCTCATTTTTTTGCGGATCCATAGACTTTCATTGTGCTACGGATCGCAATTCGGGAGAAAAGTAGGACAGGAGGATTTCTTTATGCGGACAGTCGGAACGGACACACAGATGCGGACACCTCACGGTGTACTGTCCGCATTTTTTCAGGACCCATTGAAATGAATGGATCCGCATCCTATCCGCATAATTGTCCGCAATTGCGGAAACTGATGCAGAAAGGATGCGGACACATTATACGGACGTGTGAATGGGGCCTAACGCGGATAGGATGCGGACCCATTCATTTTAATGGGTCAGCAAAAAATACTGACAGCACTGTGTGCTGTCCGCATCCGTATGTCCGTTCCGTAGTGCGCAAAAAAAAATACATGTCCTATTCTTGTCCGTTTTGCCATTTTGTCATCCGTTTTTTTTTTTGCGGATCCGCAATTTGCGGACCGCAAAACACAAAGTTCGTGTGAAAGAAGCCTAAGGGAGAGCATCGCAGTATGGAATTATATTTTTCAGGGATCACATGCTTTGCTTGTTTGTTAGTTAGTTTTCAAAATAAAATTTACGTTTCATCAATTTACTTTTTATCTGTTAAGATGTTGATCCTGCATGGCTTCTCACTACTCGTTTAACAAATAAAAAATACTACAAAGCTCTCTATGTCAGTTTGGTTTACTATACTATGTTTATCTCACTATGGTATATTAGACTATATAGCAAAGAAATTTTACAACATTCATCTAATCATCCATGGAACCTTAGCTATCTATGTTTTTATGCAATTAAAGGGAACTTGTCATTGATCCTAAAGCTTAAATCAAGTTTTTATTTTAAAGGGGTCTTTCAGGACTTTGATATTGTTGACATCATTTTCTTAGGATAGGTCATTAATATTTGATTGGTGGGAGCCGTACACCCGACATCCCCAGCGATCAGCTTCTACCAAAAGTAGTGGCCACTGTAATTAACAGCAAACAGCTCCATCCATTGTGTAGTGGCCATGCCAGGTTACTGCAGCTCAGCTCCCATTCACTTTTGTATCTAAAGAGAAACTGCAGCCACACTTCATTTTATTTAACAGATTATTGGGTCAAAAATCACTCATATTTCTACTTTCTCAACGGGAAATTATAAGTAGCTAAATAATTTAAATTACATATAAAATTAGTTTAATCGCATATGTAAACTTGACAAGTTTAAATAAAGTGAAATAAAGTACAATAAGTTCAATATCATATGAAGTGCACAGGATTAAGTATTACTGTGCTTAACCGTTCACCAATGTCTTCATTATGTGAATATAAAAATCTTCAGTAAAGACTCAGTATTTCATAACATATCATAAGAATTCAATTTCACAAGGCAGGTGCAATTAATATTATGACCTGAGGATGCATTACTGTGTGAAATTCATGCATAATGTAGTAGACAGTACTGTACGCAGTGTACAGCAGACATTACAGCCAAGGACCAAACAGTAACAAAATACATGACAAAACGTGCTCATTTATCAACTCATTTTAACCTTTTAGTAGATTTAGGCTGGTTTCACATGAGCAAGTTCAATGCATTAAACTCATAGCGTATGTCTGCGAGAGCTCCTGTCCTGACCTACGTAGCACTGATAGAGTTCTAAAAATGTATTGTATAACACTGACAGCATTATGTAAGAATTTTATAATACATTGCAGAACTCTAAGAGCTCATTCAGACGGCCGTGTCCGCAAAAAACTGGATGGCTTTCCGTATTTTTGCGGACCTATAGACTTTAATGGGGCCACGTCGTGATTTTCACTGTGAAGTATAGGACATGTTTCATTTGTTTTGCAGAGAAATGGAATGGAAGAAAAGGGCCCCATAGAAGTGAGTGGGTCAGCGTCAAAACCACAAAAAACAGATCTGCATTTTTGCGGACGTCTGAAAGAGCCCTAAGGGTTACATAGCATCATAAATCAATATAATGCAATGCGATATCAGTGCTACATAGGTCACGATGGGAGCTCATGTTAAACCAGCCTTAAAAGGAACCTGTCATCAACCTTATGCTGACCTCACTGAGGGCAGCATAAAGTAGTGTCAGAAATGCTGATTTCAGCGGTGTGTCACTCATGAGCTAAAAGTAAGTGGTCGCCAAGAACCAGCATCATAATCATTGCAGCACAGGCCTTGAAAAGAGTCATATCTACCTGAGAAGAGTTATAGTTATTTATAATCTCCTGCTCTTCCCGCTAATCTGCTGATGATTGGCAGTTCTCTCCTAGACAGATAGGGAGAAAACTAGGTAGAAGCCTGTCAGTCATCAGCAGATGGGCGGGGAGAGCAGGAATTCATGAATAACCAGGACTCTTCTCATGGGGCAGTGACTCTTTTCCAGGCCTAGTCTGCAATGTTTGTGATGTTGGTTCTCAGCCACCACTTACTTTTAACTTATAAATGACAGACCACTGAAATACACTCACCTGTCTCTACTTTATAATGCCGTTAGTACAGGCAGCATAAAGTTGATGACAGGTTCCCTTTAAGTGAAGTAATTCTCTCACCATGTTGGTGTTAAAAGAAGTCTGTCAACAGTTATTATTCATGCTAACTGCTGAAAGCACTAGGTTGGAGCTGGGGAGAGCAGTACAAACATACCTTCTGTAGAGCTTTTTTCATCGGGGACAGTATGAATATGACGTTTTATTCTGCCAGAATCTTCTCAAAGTGCCCTGGAGGCGGAGCTTCACTATAAAGCGCCCCTGCAGTGAGCTGCTTCACAGCCCCTCTAGCATCCAACCAGGAGATCACTACAGGTGTCACAGAGGAGAAGAGATGGGCTGTAAAGCAGCTCAATACAGAGGGCAGTTCACAAGCTCCTCCTCCAGGACACTTCCAGGAGAAGAATCTGGCAGAATAAAACTTCCTATTCTCACAACTGCTCATGAGAAAAGGTCCCCAAAAGATATCTTGGTACTGCTTTCCCAAGACGCTACCTATTGCTGTCGGTTGTTTAGCATGGTCAAAACCACCGACAGACTTCCTTTACTCCATAAAGTGGTATTCCCATCATTGATGGTATACCCAAAAGACCCACTTTTGGGACCAACCAGCTCCTATCTCCAGAGCAGGGAATAGTTGTTTGACACTAGCTGAATCAGGATTCTCTGATATTTTGGAAGTGCTATTGAAGTGAATGGAGATAGCTGCGCAGAGATGGAACCTGCATATAGCATATTCTGCGGATATCCCAGAAATATCCCAGAGGTGACAACCCCTTTAATGATGCAGCCTTGGCTGGTGATTAAAGAAGCAGGAATTTATTTAGTTTTAGTAATCTCCGCATTTCAAAAGCCATAACTTTTTAAACATTTTCCATTGCATTTTTAATGGCACCATTTTGGTGTATACATTTGAAATCTTTTTTCATGGTGGCAGTGTCAAAAACACTTCAATTCTGTAATTGTTTTCCTTTTTATGGTGCAGTAAAAGTTACACGTTTAAGAGTATGATTATGAAGATATAATATTTATATAGTTTATGTTTTTCTGCTCTTGAAAAAAGTAAAATGCTTTTTGTAAAAAAAAATAAAAAACATTTTGCTTTGTGGTGCCATATTTCTGCTGATGGAGCTGTGTGAGTTTTTTCTTTTTCAGGATGACCTGTAGTTTTTATAAAAGCATGCCATCGCTTATTTCATTTCTATGGGAGCTCTGGTGATAACAGAGGGCTCCACGGGGTACAAGGCTCCCGTTTTTATGATCGGTAGGGGTCCCAGCGTTAGGACCCCCACCAATCTGATAATTATATCTTATTCTATGGATAGGGGATAACTTGTTATAACCTGAATACCCCTTTAATTCTGTTTTGGGATACATGTGACCTTTTGATAATTTTTTATTTCATTTTTTTGGATGTTGAATAAAACACTACAATAACAGCATGTTTTTTTTCTTTTTTCAGCATTCACAGCATGTGATAAATGAAATAATATTTTGATAGTTTGTATATTTACAAGTGCAGCAATACCAATATGTTTATATAGAAAATTAGAAAGGGGGTGCTTTTTTCATTTTTTATAATTTTAGTTTTTGAGTCTAATATTTTGGTTATCTTTGTCTACTTTTAGAATTTGTGTGTAAATCCGACATAGTTTTAGGTCAAATTTGTGCAGAAATTTAGAATATTCTGAATGGGTTCACAGACTTTCATGCGCTACCGTGTATGTGATTTGTCTCATAAGTTTTTCCCGTTTGAAGCAGGGTTGCGAGACAGTGAAGCATACAATTACATTACCTTCTGTAGCCCTTCCCACAGCTCCTAGGAGACATTATGGAAACACTCAGCCCTTTGTAGCTGCTTTGTCCACACTGACTGGTGAACTTAACTGAGTTTCCCATTCAGATTTGTCAGTGCTGCAAAACTATGGGGTGCAATGGTCAAGATGAATTTCCACAGAAAACTGGATATTACAGTGTAACAGATCTCAGGTGAGAGCCAGCACCTTCCCTGCAGATACAAAATTCAGGGTCTATATGGATTTCTGTTCTCCTCATTGTGTCTCTATGCAGTGTACTGTGTGTTTCCCTGCAGGAAAACTGTCCGGTATAATTAACTTAAAAAATACATACTAAACCAGGGATAAGCAACCTTTGGCACTTCAGCTGATGTGAAACTACAACTCCCAGCATGCAAACCTACTCAGCTGTTCTTATTAGTCCCACAGAAGTGAAAGGAGGCTTCTGGGAGTTGTAGTTTCAGAACAGCTGGTCGGAGGTTGCTGATCCCTGTACTAAATGCTTGTGCGGTTTATAATAATATTCTAAATATATATATATATATATATATATATATATATATATATATAATATATACAGTATATGACAGACTATGTGGAATAGTAAAGTAATAGGTAATAGGTACTGCTTTCAGAACAAATGGTGTGAAGGTTAAATATACATTTACATATGTATATGTACATGCAATGGTAGGTGTATACACCTCTCATTTAAAAATTAGTTGAAAATGTAATGTTTTATTTAAAAACTTTCTTAAAAAATGTAATTAAAAAAATAATGCTACTCTATAAATTTTCCTGTAGATGCCTTTGTATTGAACCCTTCCTGACAGTGATTTTTCATTTTTGCATTTCAGTTTTTTTACTTCCTGCCTTCCTTTTTATTTTTCTGTTCTCATATCCATATGAGGGCTTGTTTTTCCAGGACTACTTGTACTTTCTCATCGAAAGCTGAAAAAAAAATTCCAAAGGGTTGAAATTCTGCAATTCTGCCACATTTTTATAGGTTTAGTTTTTAAGGCATTCCTTGTGTGGTAAAATTGACCTATTACTTTCATTTGTAGGGTCCGTACGATTACAGCGATACCACATTTGTATAGCTTTTATTGTGTTGTATTACTAAAAATATAAAAAGAAGAATATTATTTTTTTCTTTTCATAACCATATTCTGATCCCCATAACATTTTCATATTTATGTCTATGGAGCTATGTGAGGGCTCATTTCTTGTGGAGTGATCTGCAGTTTTCAGTGTTACCATGTCTGTATGACTTTTTGCAAATTCGTTATTCAATTTTATTTTGGTAGGTGAAGAGACAGCAAAACAGCAAACTGTCCATTTTGATCTTTGCTTTTATTTACAGCATTCACTGTAATGAATAAATACATTTATATTTTAATAGTTTGAGCATTTTGGGACATGAGAATGCATATGATGTCTATTTTTTATTGTTTATTTTTATTATGGAAAAGGAGGGCTGATTTGAATATTTATATTTAATTTTTTTAGATTTTTCAAACTACCCCGCCCCCTTCCCAGGGGACCTAAACTTGCATCGTCAACTAATATGAATTTATATATTACCGTGTGTGGAATTCAGTATATTCCAATGCAGTGCTGCCACCTGCAGGCCTACATTGGAATATACACGTGATCAGCCTGGTAGCCTCGTACTGGCTCAGGTCTATCACCACTAAGGAACTCTTTCTCCGATCTTAGCGAGTGGAAGATGTTTCCAACCTGGGAACACAGCACAGTAAACTGCACTTAAAGCACAGTTTAAAATAATGTATGCCACCAGCCCCATCAATACAACCTGTGTATACACTATCATTCAAAAGATTAGGGTCACTAAGAAATTTCATTATTTTTGAAAGAAAAGCGCAGTTTTTTCAATGAAGATAACATTAAATTAATCAAAAATACACTCTATACATTGTTAATGTGGTAAATGACTATTCTAGCTGCAAACGTATGGTTTTTTTATGCAATATCTAGATAGGTTTATAGAGGCCCATTTCCAGCAACCATCACTCCAGTGTTCTAATGGTACATTGTGTTTGCTAACTGTGTAAGAAAACCCTTGAAAACCCTTGTGCAAGTATGTTAGCACAGCTGAAAACAGTTTTGCTGGTTAGAGAAGCTATAAAACTGACCTTCCTTTGAGCTAGTTGAGAATCTGGAGCATTACATTTGTGGGTTCGATTAAACTCTCAAAATGGCCAGAAAAAAGAGAACTTTCATGTGAAACTCGACAGTCTATTATTGGTCTTAGAAATGAAGGCTATTTGATGCGAGAAATTGCCAAGAAACTGAATATTTCCTACAACGGTGTGTACTACTACCTTCAGAGGACAGCACAAACAGGCTCTAACCAGAGTAGAAAGAGAAGTGGGAGGCCCCGCTGCACAACTGAGCAACAAGACAAATACATTAGAGTCTCTAGTTTGAGAAATAGATTTGTACAAGGTAAAAGGGATTTTGAATAAGGAAGGCCGTCACTCCATTTTGCAACGCCATGCCATACCCTCTGGACAGTGCTTGATTGGAGCCAATTTCCTCCTACAACAGGACAATGACCCAAAGCACACCTCCAAATTATGCAAGAACTATTTAGGGAAGAAGCAGGCAGCTGGTATTCTATCTGTAATGGAGTGGCCAGCGCAGTCACCAGATCTCAACCCTATTGAGTTGTTTTGGGAGCAGCTTGACCGTATGGTACGCAAAAAGTGCCCATCAAGCCAATCCAACTTGGAAAACACAAAATTGTCTGGGTGACCCCAAACTTTTGATCGGTAGTGTACATCAGAAGTAGAGGTAAGTGAATTCATTTTTCTGATTTAGAATACATCCTATATTTCTTATGATTTGTTTTGGGAGCCCCACACACAAAACTTTTCTGAATCAGACGTGCAAGCCAGTTTTTAATCCAAAAGGACAAGAGTACTAAACATTCCATTATTAGACACTTAGGGGTTCATTTACTATACTGAAATACACCTAAATTATGCCTATCTGCAACTTTGCCCTGCTCACACCAGGTCTAAAATTGTGGTTGTGGCGTGTGCAGGCAGGCCCATTTCATTTACCATTTTTTACGCCTGTTTAAGGAATAGAAAAAGGTCTAAATGTAAGACAGCAAGGAAGCTGTCTGACATTTAGAACTGGCGCTGGATGCACCGAAGTTATGGAGAGCATTGCACCTCTTCATAACTTTAGCAGATCCACCTTGAGCACAGGGCCTTTATTAAGACAGGCGTCTGAAAGGCCAGTCTTAAAGAGGTTGAACCTGGACATATCCCCATATCTACCCTAGCATGTAAAATGGTAAGAACAGTGCTAAAGCCGGCCCATCTGCCTGGCAGTGTGTTATTGTAAATAAAGCCCTTGCCCTGAGTGATCCTGTGCAGGGCAAGGGAGAGGATCAGAGCATGAAATGCTTGGATGCTTACATCAGGGGGGCTGCCTGGGTGAAATTATGGGTATGTCTGGGTTCTGCTCTGAACCCAGACAACCCCTTTAATAACTGTGCTCCTTAGTACTCTTGTTCTTTTGGAAGGACAACTAGCTTGCACATCTCATTCAGAGAAGTGTAATACTGGGACACCCAGTAAACTTGTTCTTTTGGAAGTAGAACTGGTTTGCCGAGTGGCCTAGGTACACCTGATTTATAGTGATTCGTGACGAATTTATTCGTAACAAGTCTAATTTCTCGGCAAACTTCGGTGTAGCTGCCGAATTGAATTTTTCAAAACTCCATTCATCTCTAATTGCAGACTCTTAGTTATTCTGTAGCAGACTGTTTGCCATTTGTCAAAGGGATATTCCAGTAATTTGAAGCTATCCTTTATCCCATTATATTATTGGTAGTGTTGATTGAGCAACGCGATGCTCGGGTGCTCGGGTGCTCTGGCCGAACACTAGGTGGTGCTCGAGTGCTCGGCCGAGCACCCGAGTATAATGGAAGTCAATTGGAGAACCCCAGCACTAAACCAGGGACCCCCTGCTCTGAAGAGGGGAAGGTGTCTGGTTCATAGGGAAAGTTGAGAAAATGGTGGAAACACCACTGAAATGGTTTGGGAAGAGCATGGGGAGGATGTCTGGATGCATCTTGGATTCCAAAGTCGGTGCTGTAAACAATGTTGTCCGAGTATTACGCCACTTTTACGGAATGACAAGAATACCCCCCAAAACCAAATATAACATCGATTTTAAAGGTGTGCAGTACAATGTTTGTTTCTCCTATATACCTGACATTTGTTGCATTTTTTTCTGCCGTTAATCAAGGCGGCATTAGTAATGTCGCCTTCAATAGCGGCAGAAAAAAATACTCCGGATTTCAGGTATTTGGGATACACAGATGTTAGAAAGCAGACGCTGCAAAGGAGATGTTAAGGTTAGGTAATCCTGAGCAATTTTTAACCCACCACAAAAATAATATATTGCAGCCAGATATAATATCCCTTAAAAGGGCTTTTCAACAGAACAACTAGCCCTGCCTAGCCAATTTCTTTCCCAACACTATCTGTGCCTCCTTGCGCAAACTTTATACAGCAGATGCAGCGCAGGTAATGTCGCCTTGATTAACGGCAGAAAAAATGACACCGTATGTCAGCTATATAGGATATAGCAACATTCTAATGCACAAGCTGCACAGGTGGTGTTAAGGTCAGACAAACTTGCGTTCTTTTTGCCCCAACAGAAAAAAATAAATTGCAGCCAGATATAACAATAGACTTTTGTGTCTTTTTAACAGGACAACTAGCCGTGCCTAGCCAAATCCTATCCCTACACTATCTGTGCCTCCTTGCGCAAACGTTGTACAGCAGGCGCAGATGAGGTACTGTCGGCTTGATTAGTGGCAGAAAAAATAGCAACGGATGCCAGGTATATAGACTACAGACACGTTATAATGCACGCTCTGTGCAGGTGGGTTAGCGTCAGGCAAACTTGCGTTCTTTTTGCCCCAACAGAAAAAAATAAATTGCAGCCAGATATAACAATAGTCTTTTGTGTCTTTTTAACAGAATAACTAGCCCTGCCTAGCCAAATCCTATCCCTAAACTAGATGTGCCTCCTCGCGCAAACGTTATACAGCAGACGCAGATGAGGTACTGTCGAATTGATTAACGGCAGAACAAATAGCAACGGATGTCAGGTATATAGGATACAGAAAGTATTAGAATGCACCAGCTGAGCAGTTGGCGTTAAGGTCAGGCTACCTTGTGCAATTTTTAACCCCCCCCCCAAAAAAAAATATTGCAGCCAGATATCATAATAGCCCTTTAAAGGGCTTTTGGGTCTTTTGAGCAGAAATACTAGCCCTGCCTAGCCAATTTCTCTCCCTACACTACTGTCCCTCCTTGCAGCAGCTCTCCCTGACTCGGTCTGAGCCGGTCACATGTCACCGGGTGCTATATAGCACCCGATGACGCGTTTCCGGCCAGCCAATCACTGTAATGCCAGTAGCTAAGATGGCTACAGCATTACAGTGAATGCCAGTACCTCCCGAGCATGCTCGCTCCTCACTAATTATTGGAGTTCTACTGCAGGGACCCCCACTGAGCACAAGAGCGTGAGCCCCTTATCCTGCAGCACCCCGAAAATGGAAAAAGAGGCATGTCAAACATGTGCATTGCAGCTCCATTTATCCCTGTGGAACCTGAAATAGCTGAGTGCAGTACACGGCTTCTGCTGGCAGTCTCATAGACAGTGTATATGTGCAACCTATCGCTCTGTTCATTTCAGGGGGTCCTGGGGGGTGTGCTCTCCCTGTTCTCTTGAACCATGGGCGTTCCACTGATAGGACCCCCACTGATCTAATAGTTATCCAATATCCTATGGATAGAAGTATTCCTTGGTTGAACTTGATGGACTTATGTCTTTTTTTCAACCACATTAACTATGTTAACTATATAACTTATTGGAATACCCCTTTATGTCTGTTTGTTGCCCATCCACCTGCACCTTACATACTGACGCCGTGGATCTACCCGCAGTTCGATACTGAAAACATAGGCTAAAAGTAAAAATAAGGAATGACTATTTATCAACTCACATGGAAACTTCAGTCTTCTATTTGTTCCTATTAGATGGTCCCTGTAGTAATCAAATGTGCACAAAAGTGACTTAGTCATCACATATGTATAAAAATGTATAAAACGTTCCTTATGTTTTATCATTCCCATAATGAATGTAGGGCATATCTGATAGTACACGGAGCTGTGTTTCATTAAAGGAATTGTAACATTGAATATGATGTGATAAATGATAGGTGATGAGGAGTAGTGTGGATGTTGATGTGAAATTTCAGTAGAAGACCTTTATTAACCATGCTGAGACCTTTGATCATCAGTTCCTCTGAGATACTGAGAAGTGAAGAAAAACAGGGGAAAAAACATTTAAAAACCTAATGAGCCCATAAACAGTATTTTATGTGCTGTGTTTCTGACAGAATTATCTGTACGCCTGCAACACTTAAATGCAATTACAAAGTGCAAACATATGTGAATTAATGATGGAACGTCATGGCTAACTCCTACCAGAAAGATCATGGAAAGTCTATTCTAACTATCACTGCTAGAAATTCTGCTCAACAGCACAAAAATATATTTCTCCCCTGATACAATATGCTAATGTATACAATGAGTATATGTGAAATGTAATGCATTACATGCATGTGCTATATTACTAAACATCGCCTGGGGCAGGTGATAAAAATGGGTGAAAATGACAAATTATTCTCAGATTTTCTGGCTTGTTAAGGGGCTACTGGTTTTGATGACAACACTTTTTGATACTCTAGATTCTGAAAATGAGCGTGGGTGTTCTTTCAGTCTCCAGGGAACCTCATAAGATAAAGGCAGTGCAATAGTTAAATAATGAAAGATGTCAATACAGTACATTGCTGGAATAATTTCTGTAGCTGACAGGGGCTTCATATTAGGACAGGTATAATTTGCAGATTTGTAAGTATTTTGCAGCCTTCTTCTTGCTTCCTCTGTCAGGATAATGTACGGTATGAGCAGTGTCGAACTGGGGTGCATAGTATAGATTTATACATTTTTATTTTGGGGGCCCACCGTATAGATACATTCAAATATTTCCTGCTCACACAGCAGCAAAATGCTACCAGTTGATTGAATCTAGGGGTCCCTGCAGCAACTATGAGAAGGTAGGTCCTGGGGAGAAGAGGACACTGGCAGCTTTGTTCTATACCTAAAAGTCATCTCAGCTCTGATCTGGGAAGTTTCTTTAATAATCTATTAAGTGTATTATATGAACATAGATGGTTGAGGTGATGTACATTGAATATATGTATGTATAGCAGTACGTCTACTGTGGTATGTGCTACTTGTGCAGGGGGTGGGAGAATAGGTGCCCACCTTGCTCAGGGGCCCACCAGGGGATTCACCTATACCCCTGCGTGCCAGTCCGAGCCTGGGTATAGAGTGTAGATAATAGAGATGAGAGAATCTATTCGCCGCTTCGTATATTCGTTACAAATCCTCCTTATTTCCTACTCCAAAGCGAATCCGGATTTAATCAGATTCGCTTCGTACGATTCTTAAATGTTCTTAAAATTTAACACCAACGCTACGTACGCATTCTTCTTGCCCCCTGGCCCCCTGAAGCGGGAAAATGACGATATGCTCCCTCAAGAGCGGGAAAGTGAAGATACACCCCCCTCAGAAGCGGGAAAAACCAGCCCGGCCCACTGGGAACTATCTATTTGCAAGTATAGGGAGTGAAGACTCTTCCCTCATTACTCCACCCTCCTCTCCAGTTCAAGCCAGCGGTGAACAAGACAGCATAGTGAAACAACTACGCCCAAAGTGGTGAGAGATGGTGTGGGGTACCCAGCCCGAACCACCGGAGAGGCCCGAAGATATCAGAGTGGCACAAGTGATCCCGAGAATTTCCACGGGCACCGGAGCTGTCCGCCGTTCTGGCTGGTGTGGCGGAGCCGGCTGGAGCGTCCACTCCACCACCCAGGAGGAGAACACCTTCCACGCGGAAGAATCCCATTTTGACTGCATCAGTGATGGCATACGCCCAGACCCTATGGGACTATAAGAAAGCGGTGGAGGACTGGGTCATCCAAGTGCTTGACCATCCAAGGCCAGGAGACCCTACGCTGGAACGGCGTAAAGGAACCATCCTCTGGTTTTCAGTGGAGCGAGGCAGTGACTTCCTTGCAAACAACGAGGACAGCAAGGAGTACTTCGTGGGCCACAGGTCTGTGAAACGGTCTTACAAGCCCATCACAGCCTATACGTGGGGGATCAGGTGGAATATACCCCCATGACATCGTTGAAAGGCCCCTTTGCTACCAGGGTTACCTTATTGTTAAGCCCCTGGTACCTGCATCACCACCAGAAGTTTGGCCGGAGGAACCAGCAGGTGCAGGACGCGTGCGCTGCCTATATGAGTCACCAGATGGAACCCTCCGTTTCAGAGAGAAGCCAAAGCTGGAGCCTCTAATCCCTGGATTGCCACCACCACCACAGTCCTTTCACCTGGGTCAGCTGACTACATCATCTTTCACTTTCCGGCCCAGGGTGATCCAATACCAGCTACCATGGAAAATGAAGTCAGCAGCAGCCAGGGGAGCTGGCGGTTCTTCCTTGGGTGCAGCCTTGTCTGAACCGCTGCAGCCAGAAGTCTTTACCCCTGCTGTCCGGCAGGAGCATCCGGAAAGGTGAAAGCTCAAGTGGCAGCAGCGCTCACCAGTGTGACCACCACCTGGTCAAGTCCAAATTATAGCAGCAGAGGGCAGTGGAGCTCAACCACGACAGCCAGCGTGGCCTACAGGAGGCAGGAGCGTCCTCTTTTGTCCTTCAGCAGCAGTAGCAGCGAGGAGGACTTCAGGTCCCTCATCTGAGGAGTTTTTTTTTTCATTTTCGTTTTTGCGCTCCCTGCCTTCATACAGCCATAACATTTTTATTTTTCTGTTCACATAGCTGAATGAGGGCTTATTTTTTGCGGGACAAGTTGTACTTTCCAATGCCACCATTTACTATTGCATATGATGTAGTGGCAAGCGGGGAAAAAAAATGGCCCCAAATGGGGTGAAATTGCAAAAAAAAACACAATACCGTGTTCATTCATTCTACTGGTCAGTACGAATCCAGCGATACCTAATATGTATAGTTTTTCTTGCGTTTTGATAGTGATAAAATAATTATAAAGTTGGAAATTTTTTTTTTCATATCTTGACCCCTATAACTTTTTGGTATTTATGTGTACGGAGCTGTATGGGGGCCCATTTTTTGCGGGGCGATCTGAACTTTTTATTGATACCATTCTGGGGTGTGTCTGACTTTTTGATCGCTTTTTATTTATTTATTTTTTTTAAAGCGACAAAAAATGGCGAATCCGCCATTTTCACGCTTTTTTCCATTTCGCTTTTATCCGTATAGGTAATAAATTTTTATATTTTTATAATATGAATTGGGGGTGTTTTGAACTTTTACATTTTTTAAATTTTTTTTTTAAACTTTATTTGATTTTTTTTTTTGCACTTTTTTATAGTTCCCATAAGGAACTATAACAAGCAATCATTTGATTGCTGATATCATAGACTTCAATGCACTTGCATTGGAGTCTATGAGGATTTCAATGCTTTCCTATGGAGCCCTATTACACAGAAGGGCTCCATAGGAAAGCCTATGCAGCAGCCTCCTGTCATTCACTATGACGAGGGCTGTTACAGGCATGCTTCGGCTCCTCCAATCGCCACACGGGGGAGTCAGAGCAACACCGGAAGCGTGTGCTTCCAGTGTTTGCTGTCTTCGGGTGCCATGGTCAGGATTGACCGCGGCACCCGACGGGTTAAATGTCCACGATCGGCATTACTGCCGGTTGCGGACATGAGCCGCGGGTGTCTGCTATAGGAAATAGCAGCTCACCCGCGGCCATGACGCCCGCTCTCCTGAGGAGCGGGCGCCATCTTTAAAGACCTGGCCAGCTCCGTACTAGTATGGCGCTGGTCGGGAAGGGGTTAATTTATCTTGTTTTTATTGCCCCCTGTTTGACTCTCACCCAGATGGATATGGCTTGTCAGGACCCCCCCCATCCTGCAGAAAAATCCCAGTTGCGCCTAAGTGCACCTATTTTTCTTTTTCCCCCCTTCTCAGGTTATTTGGGAACCCCTTGCAAAAAGGGTTCTCTATTCGCTACTAAGGGGAGATGCGAGCCCTGGCTTTGGAGATGCTTATGATGGCCGTCATACAATGTGAGAATTCTAGCATTCTAGCAACACTGCGCATGCACGGCCACCGCTCCCATTCATTTCAATGGAGCCGACAGAGATAGCCGAGCCAGCGCTCGGCTATTTGCGGCGGACCCATAGAAGTGAATGGAGAGCGGGCCGCGCTTGCGCGGTGCGCACTTCTTCACTTTGGGGGCCCCGTTCTCGATATAGGTGCGGGTCCCAGCGGCAGGACCCGCACCTATAGGACAATGGGGGCATATCCTAGCGATATGCCCCCATTGTCCAAGATGAGAATACCCCTTTAAGTTATTGTGAGATCTATGCATGACTTTGGCAAATAGTAGGTGCAGAACTCTACTACCATTTCACATTGGAGCTTAAAGTAATAACTCTCGATGCAAAATAATGAGCATCCATGTGCTGTGTAATCTGCAGTGCACTCCATGTGAATACCAGCTTACAGTAAATTATTATTGCTATTTGAATTATTATGTATAATAACTACATATTTCACTAAATAGTTGATATCGACATGTCCAACCTACCCCTACCCCTCTTACTATTTATTAATTTTAATATTAATTGGGTGGCTAAAGATTCATGTGTTTATGTTTCTATGGACATATATGGAAAGATATACGCATATATGTGTGTATGAATATCTCCATGCTAATATACATGGATCGTTGGTCACTCTAATTTGCAAAATAACGACAGCACTAAAAACTGTTGTAAAAATTGTTTATTAATTTACTAAGATACTAAACATTTAATGTTAACATGTAACTTTATAATAATTTTAAAATCAATAAAAATTTATTGGAAAAAAATATATATATTATTGCTATTTGCTTGTTTCCAATTACTTGTAACAATGATCTTCCCATGTAAATGAGGAAAAAGAACAGTGATAGCTATAATTTTCTCCTCATCGAATTTGTCAACATAATAATCATTGTTATTGGCGGCATAATCGGTAAATGTAAATTCCATAATGAGATGCTGTAGCGAGATTTTCATTTACAATAGACATTGCTTTCTATCACTAGTCCACATTGAAGCTCCTCCTAATGACTGAAATGTCCATTAGATCTATGTCACACAACGGGAGAGATTTATCAAACTGGTGTAAAGTAGAAGTGGCTTAGTTGCCCATAGCAACCAATCAGATTCCACCTTTCATTTTTCACAGCTCCATTGGAAAATGAAAGGTGGAATCGGATTGGTTGCTAAGGGCAACCTCACTGAGGGCAGCATAAATTAGTGACAGAAATGCTGATTTCAGCGGTGTGTCACTCATCAGCTAAAAATAAGTGGTTGCCGAGAACCAGCATAACAATCATTGCAGCTCAGGCCTTGAAAAGAGTCAAATCTACCTTAGAAGAGTCATGGTTACTCGTAATCTCCTGCTCTCCTCACCCATCTGTTGATGATTGGAAGTTCTCTCCTAGAGAGAAAGGGAGAAAACTAGGTAGAAGACTGTCCGTCATCAGCAGATGGGCAAGAGAGCAGGAATTCATGAATAACCATGACTCTTCTCAGGTAGATATGACTCTTTTTCAGGCCCATTCTGCAATGATTGTGATGTTGGTTCTCGGCAACCACTTATTTTTAACTTATAAATAACAGACCGCTGAAATCATTTCACCTGTCTCTACTTTATTCTGCTGTTAGTATGGGTAGCATAAAGTTGATGACAGGTTCCCTTTAACCTTACTGCTCTAGGTCTTTATGAATAAAAAAAAATAAAAAAAATTAATTTTCCTCAATTAGTACATTGATAAAATAATGTTTTGTCTTTTTCTGTTTTAGGATGCTGGCAGCTGCCCTTGGGGTGAGTATGAAGGCTTTTACTTGGACTCTTACTATCAAGCGCACTAGTTTTTTTGTTCCGATAGTATGTTGACTGATATACAATGTGCAAGACCGTCCGATTTCTGCAGGTCTGTCAGGCTTCTTTTTTGAATTATCCAGTAATAACCCCTTTAAGGTTGCATTCACATGACCATTTAGCTTTCCGTTCTTCTGATAAGTCTGAAGAATCGAGAGAGAGAGAGAAAAAAAACAGGATCCAGTAACGGATCCTGTTGCATCAGTTCTCATGGGTTTGAGCCATTTCCGTCTGACATCTGTTTTTTTAGACGGAAAAAAAATTACAGCATGCAGGACTTTTTTTTCCCGTCTAAAAAAAATGGATCTCAGACTGAAATGGCTCAAACGGATGACAACTGATACAACAGGATCCGTTTTTTTTTTTAACTGGATCCTGTTTTATTTTCTCTCTCTTCTTCTGACGGATCAGAAGATTGGAAAGCTAAACGGTTATGTGAACTCTGCCTAACTCATATAATGATGACCTATCCTCAGGATAGGTCATCATAATCAGATCAGTGATGGTCCAAATCCCAGCACCCTCACTAATCAGTTACATGCAGCCTCTGCACTCACTTGAGCTCTGGTGAGCTCAGCTGGCTCCCGGCATCCCAAGTACAGTGTTGTACATCGTATAGCAGCTGTGCTTGGTATTGCAGCCCGCAGGGGTGCACCTAGCCTTTCTGCTGCCTGAGGTGAAAACTGAAACGGTGCCACCACCCAATGCCAATTTCTTAAACTAACCCCTTTGCCACAATGAAAATGCTTGTTGCCCATGGCCTTTCCCCTGCCCCCCTCTTGCCCCTCCCTGGTGCTGCCTGAGATGGTCGCCTCACCTGGTCTCATTGATGGTGCACCCCTGGCAGCCCAGCCCCATTCCCTTCAATGGGGCTGAGCTGCAACAAAGCCATGTGACCGATGACTGTGACATCACATGGCCTAGGAAGAAGCCTCGGTGCTCGTGGGGATCTCTTTTAACAGCTGATTGGCGGGGGTCCCGGGTATCAGACACCATTGATCTCATATTGATAACTTATCCTGGGGATAGGTTATCAATATTTATTATTGGATAAACCCTTTAAAGAGGACCAGTCTCCTGACTTGTCTGTTTTAGTGTCTACTTGCATTCCCCATGTAATAACCCTTCTAGATCAGCACTCTGTGCCGTGCCATTTCTTTATTATTCCTGCTAGAGGATGTGAATGAATTGCTAGCAGTTTGCAATGAAGCTCCAGCTGGGTGTTACCAGTCGTGTTTGTCCCAGCACAGTGTGACACTGGCAGCACCGGTTGGATAGTCAGACAGTGCAGGGGCACATCCCCAACCGGTAACACCTAGATGGACGATCACTGCAAATAATTGATTCAACTTCTAGAAGGAATGATAAAAGAATGGCCAACATTTATAAGATCAAAGATAAGCTAGAATTGTTATTATATAGTGAATGCAAGTAGTTACTGAAACAGACATGTCAGGAGATGTTACATGTCCATATTAACATATAGATACGCAGTATACATTGGACTGGTTTGTACTCAGAATGCCATTCTTTTCATAGTGGCTGTTCTGTGTATTGCAGTCTTGTCCTATTCACTTCAGTTGGAAAAAGCTGCATTACTCAAAAAAAAAAACCCTTGAAAAGTATGTTATTCTGAGTCCAAACTAGCCAGCCACCCCATGTAGCCATTGTAGAAACTGCAGCGCTCACAGAACTGATCAGCAAGGGTGCCAAGAGTCTAACCCCCCACCGATCTAATATGGATGGCCTGTCCAAAGGGAAAGATATTATTTAAGAAGCTTGATAACCCCTTAAAGGGTTATTCGTATTTCAGACCTTGATGGCATATTGCTAGGATATGCCATCAATGTCAGATAGGCCCTTTCTCTCCCTTTATTCTTTCATAGATGTACATGAGAGAAGTCTCTGACTATGAGTGGCAATCTCTTGTACAAGCAATGGAAGTTAGTGAACTTACTATAATCATCCCTCTAGCGATACCAGTTACATGCAGAATTCCTGTGAGGGGGATTCAATGGATATGCCTTTAGGTAATTTATTGAATGTGCCTTGAGAAATGATGATAAAGGTCAAAAGAATATCCTCTCTGCAGGTCTGTGATACATGTCTGACCGACAGGAAAAGACTGCAGGACGCATGATGTGAGCTCACATCCAGGGAAGGAGGAGTTACTAGATGAATGATATGGAAATTACAGCATAGATAGCTTCATAAAAGCAAATATAACAATGGCCACTAAATGGCAGCAAAGTAGACTATGTATAGTAGATACCAGATATAACAGAATACAATCATGAATGCTAGTTCAGAAGCCATAGCTGGGACAGCCCGCCCTTTGCTCTTGTGACTGATGGGTATTCTTATTACTGGACCCCCCTGGACCCCCCTGGTCAAGGGGTTTCTACCACATCATATGGACTTGCTGACATAGGTCCTATGAGTGCTTATTTTTGATCAACAGAGTTTATTGTGGGACCCTATTTCCCTCATTGCTTCGGGGTTATTTTGTGGGTATGAAAGGCATCCAATATGCCCTTTCTATTAGCACATACTAGACAGCATAAGACATAGATGCCTATTCTGCTATTTCTTTATAATTAGGCATTAGTAAGGTAATTGTAACTTTAAAGAAAATATGAAAGACTCCACAGAATTCTCCCTTCATAGTGAAAATGAAAACAGTTCTTAATCTACAGTATTTCAGTCCAAATGATAGCAATCCAGACACCTGCCTGCTTCCCACAATTGTTGCACACATTCTCAAGACAAAGTAGCATCATTTAGCGTTGACAAACTAGCAATTTACTGTGATTTAATGATCATATATCATTAGATGAGGAATGCGTTCTGGAAATCTAAGATATTGCATTTGCAGCATTTCTGAGCACCCTAAAAATCATGTAACATTTCCTTATATCTCATTTCCTTATATCCTTATATCCCATTAATATAGTAAAATAATTATGGTCTGTAAAGTATGCTCTCCAAGAAAAGCTGGTAAATAAATTAACTGTTTTTTCTGGGATCTATCAAATTACTTATTGCTTTCCTTAAATCCCTTTTTAATTTGGTTGCAATATTCTGTTTGTGTTATTGCTAAGTAGGAAAATGTATGACTTATGTAACAAAATGCCACTTTTTTCTACTTAATGCAATTGTTTGTGTTCATAATATTAGTTTCCAAGTAATTCACTGGAGAGTTGTCTACCACCTGGATCACTGCGTAAAGGAACCATTAACTCCAAGGTAACTTTCATTACTGTAAAAAATACAGTATATAGAAGGCAGCAATGGTGGATGCAGACAGCTGGGGTCCCTTGTGAAAGAGTGTATTTGGGCCCTTTGCTCACTAACAGAACATCATAGATTACCCCCATTTTCTCTTTCTAACAGTCCACAGAATTTGGGAGATATGAAATTGATTAGTTCAGTTACTTACAAGCAATGTAATCAAGAAGCTGTTTTCTTTAGGATTGCAGTGGACCCCTTGTACCTTCTGGGTAAGGCCCCTTTCACACGAGCGCGTTCCACACATTAAACTCGCAGCGTGTGTCAGTGAGAGTACCCGTCCTGACCTCCCAGCACTGACAGGGTCGCATAGCATTATAGTAATTTATAATGCTATGTAACCCTTACAGTTCTGGAATGTATTGTATAATACTGACAGAATTATATAATACTGACAGCTGTTTGAGGAGGCCACAGCACTCCCATGAACACTGCGGCCTCCTCGCAAATTACCAAGCACAGCATCATCCATTGGATAGTGGCTGTGCTTGGCATCACTGCTCAGCGCTAGTCACTTGAATGGGACTAAGCTGCGGCTAGGCTGCATGATGTATGAACATGACATCACTGAAAGAGGCTGCAGCACTTACTTAAGCATCAAAGCTTCATTAAACAGCTGATGGCGGGGGTGCCGGCTGTTGGTCCCCCGCCGATCTGATATTGATGACCTATTCTGAGGATCTCAGGAACCCCTTTAATAATAAAAAAAAAATAACACTCTATTGAATGACAAATCATAATGAATTAAATTCTGCCCATAGCAACATTTCCATGACATATATCTGCCTGTTTCAGACACAATCTTTAAAAACTTCGAAAAAAAATAAATTGGATAGATTTTTGTTTATAATAATGGCTGGAAGAGAAAGCCAATGTTTTTTTGTCTAAATTTAACCTGTAATTCCCAACAGGAACTACACAGGCTATTGGATCTTGGATATTTTACGTCTGCTTTGCATTTCACCTTCAACATGAAAAGCGGCTTGTACAATGTCAAGATGATCTTAAAGTGCCTTGATCTACTGGATAGAAGTGCTCTCAGGTATGTTATCTTCGAGGGGGAAGGCTTTCTCCAAGTCCTAGGGTCTTGTAATACAAGAAATCAAGTATGCATTTGGTATTTTAACCGATAATTCTGTTGGTTCTTGTCAGACGTCTTATTTTTTGGGAAAGGTCCTATCTGATAATTATTGTACTCTTCAGAATTCATTCATGTTTCCAGAATGCCTATTAGACCTGCCTATTAGACCTTTCATTGGAGTAGCCATACAGCTTTCAAAAAGCATTCTTTTGTATGTGATTATATTAAACAGCTTTTTGCTATCTTTTGTGAATGAATAATGTTTTCTCAAAAGACAATGGGGCACTCCCTGTGGCTGGACAAAAAGGTTCAATATTCAGAGATGACAAAGCTTTACTGTAAATGCTGTACATCTGTGGAATAGTCTCCTCAGAACTTTTTGAGCAGCAGTGAATTAAAGTCTTAGAATATGAACCCTTCTTTCCTTCCATCCATATCCTCTACCCCCACCTGGTTACATTTGATAGGAAAATGTCTTTTTTCAACCAAGCTATATGTTTTTGCTATATAGCAAAAATTAATGGGTAACCCCGGTATCATACCCAGTTTTGCCACCCAATACAGATGGACTAGGTGTTTGCTTTCCATTCATCAGCCTTTAATGACCACTGGGCCAATTCCTTAACTCCTTGCTAGCTAATCATGCAATCCTCCTAGAGAGGGAATTGCATAACTCAATAGCAAAAGAGATGAAATAACCATGGCTGGGCCCCCTTTCTCTAAGGATTAATGAGCAGCTTTGTAGTCTACTCTATGGTATTTATGTCCTTGTGCAGCGAGGCCTGGAGGTGCCAGTGCAGAGGATGGGAGTGTTTGTAACTGAGAAAGTGTTGTATCACGGTGTACTCCCCCAGGCCATTGTTCCCTGGGGATCAGTGCAGTGGAAATGTAGTGTTGAAGAATGTGACTAGAAGTAAAGATAGAGCGGTCTTTTTTACTGAGTGCAAAGTGTAATTTTAGGTAAATTCGATAGTAACAATTTCCAAGTGCAATTTTCTGGCACCAGTAGTAATTATGTAGACAGGATGGATGGCTGCAGTTTAGCACTTGTGTTGTACTGGCCTAGTAGTATCCTTGGTGATGGGTGTCTTAGCCGTAGTCCCTCACCTCACAGCAATGTCTTTTAATGCTGCTCTAAACTGGTTTAATGCTGCTCTCTGTTTCCTCTTAAAAATCTGCTTGAGGATGTCTTTAGTTATTCTTGCTAGAGAATCCTTCTTAGGAGCAGGAGATCAGACATGTGCTTCCTCTCCTTACTCTTTAGTCTGAATTCGATCTCCCCCTCTTGGCAGGAAGCAAGGTGAGTCCCCTCCTAGCAAGAGAGATGGAGCAGGGTGGTTAGCCCTGTTGCTTGCCAACCATTGCCATCCAATCCTTACTGGAAGTAACAACCAAAAACATAAAATACACAACAATATAAAACATAATAATACAAACTATATACACAGCAATTGCAGATAGTGCACTTCCAAGTCTGGTGTACTGCACTTCTAAGAGGAACATTGAATACAAATACATACTGAAATTTGCAACCAGACAAGAATCCCAGCCAGCAACCAAACAAGAATCTAAGGGCTCATGCACACGACCGTATGAATTTTGCAGTCCGCAAAAACGGATCCATAAAAAATACAGATGACATCAGTGTGCATTCCGTATTTTGCAGAATGGAACAGCTGGCCCCTAATAGAACAGTACTATCCTTGTCCGTAATGCGGACAATAATAGGACATGTTCTTTTTTTTTTTCATAACGGAAATACGGAAATGGAATGCAGACGGATTAACTTCCGTTTTTTTTGCGGACCCATTGAAATTAATGGTTCTGCATACGGTCCGCAAAAAAACGGAATGGACACGGAAAGAAAATCTGTTTGTGTGCATGAGCCCTTACAATGTAGGAAACCCAGTGACTGACATCAGTACATTCTACAGCAAGCTGTGACAGGATCTTTCAAACCTTCTCCTTGGATTTTCTAAATGTCATAAAAAATGTAGTTGCTTTCAATGGTAATTTAGTGCAGAAGAGTTTAAGTAAAGGTCTGCAAGAACTTTTGCGTCACAACAATCCCACTTGCAAAGGATGTTTAAGCCGATCACAGTGCTAGATACAAAGGAAAGAATAGGCTCACATGCTGGCGCTTTGCTAAAGGGCAAAAACATTATGAAAAACACAAAAACACAAATATGGCTGAGATAGTTTGCTATTTGATATATAGTCTGGATGCTGTGGTTTTATAAAGAAAAACAAAACAAAACATGGATTGTTATAGACAAATTAAATTTAATGCACAACTACAACTGATGTTCATTTTCTTGAATAGTTTTACTGGCATTCAAGAAGCAAACGTGGCTTTTACTGCATATGAGCATCTTGACCAGAAGGGAGTAAAAGCCGAAACCAGCACTCTGCTCAAAGCTATTAAGGTAGGATGAATGTAATAACCCCAAAATACAGGTAAAAAAGTATGAATCCATTTGTGTTTGTCTTCAGCATGAGGAGCTTTTTATTATATTTGTTGGTTGGTTTTACCAGTTTTAACTGTTTGTTCATGTTTTTTTGAGTTTGGCCTAGTACAACGGTATTTCAACAGCATTATTAATTATAGATCAAAATAATCTGCCTTGAGTATTGAGTACTTTATTTAAAAATGCACTAATACAAAATTTGGGGAGACTGGGACTCATGGTTATTGGTGGCCAATTAGTCAAACTAGATGTCATGTACTTACCTATCCTCTCTCAAGCGGCGAGCCTGGACTGTCTATGGGGCTGGTCAAACTATCAGTTTGCTGGGACACAGTCCCGTGCATGCTGACAGCAGGTCTGATTGGCCTATCAGATAGCAAGGACGGTGGGCCAATCTGACTTGGTGCCGGTGTCCCATGGTTCCTTACAGCCGAATATTTAAACAAGTGACTGCTGGCCACAGTTGCCTGTGATTGGTCCTCCTGCCTCACAAGGGTGTTTTGTGGAAAACTTTTGGATTCCTGGTTCTGTGACCTCTGGCTTGTTTGTGACCACCTATGACTGCAGATTGTACTACTAATGTAATCTCTTGGTGCTGGCCCTGTCTGGTATTTGAATCTGTGTATGTCTCTCGTCTTGGTTCTGACATGACTCTCTGGTTTTGACTTTGGCTTGTTATTGGATTGTCTCTTTGATTCTGATCCAGTCTTAGTTGTGCCTGCCTGGTTCTGACCCGGTCTGCCTGACTACTCCTTCACCCTCCCTGACTAGGTCCTGTGCACTTAGCCAGGTTAGGGGCCATTACCTAGGTGGATGCCACTGTAGAAACAGTGGTTTTGGTGGAATTTAGGTATGCACTCTTCCCTACCTAACATGACACTAAACTGGTATTAGCTATGGATAAAGCTTGCACCATATGATGTATAGATTTATAGTCACACTACAGTCCATATCTGCAAAAATGAAGTGCTAGCACAAACAAGAATTTACCATAGTTTAATAGTTAATATGGGCTGGTGTACATCTAAAGTACTGACATTAGTAGTCTTTCCAGGTCAGTGATAAGGTCAGCAAAAACACCTTACATAATAATTAGTAAGAAAAATGCTAGCACCTAGGCACAGACTATGATGTGAGCTGGAAAGCATTCTTTCAAGTGCTCCTTTGTGAAAAATAACTCTCAGTTCCTTTTTTATCACATGAGAATGCTTGAATGGAATGCTTTCCAGCCAAAAACATCCCGCGTTCATAAAAGCTTAATCACTGCCATAGCAACAGGTTTTAGGAAAGATTAACCCTTTTCCTTGGCCACACAGGAGTGATTAAACTTAGAAAACGTGCAAAAACACTTCTGAACTGCGTCCATTTTGTGGCTTGTACAGAGGTTTTAAAAGTTCTGTGATGACAACCATAGTTCTTCTAATGTTTAACAGTTTACATAGTCTGTAATAAATCCCTTTAAATAATCATTTTCTCTTAAGGGGATTGTCCAGATTTAAAAGGTGTTTTTTTTTTTTTTTTTTAGAAACAGCACCACTCTTATCCATAGGCTGCATCTGGTACTGCAGTTTTAGTCACTTGAATAGCTATTACCAGCAATACCGGACAAGGCCCACAGATGAAGCTGGTGCAGTTTCAAAAACATATTCTTTTTTGCAATCCTACACAATCTTTTTAAGGTAAGGGACCTTTGTCAGGGAATTATATAATCTTATTTTGTCCAAATGATTAAAGGTGCAGTCCCAAAGTGAGGACTAACCAAATAATTTAAAAGTAGTTAAATAGAAAATGATTGGAACGAAATGTGCAGAAATCATCCTCTTTGTGTTGGGATGAATGATCGCTACTGCAATCATTCATCCCCAAAATGACACATTGTCAGCAGCAAATCGCTATGTACACAGCTGCCGACAAACAATGATTTATGTGTCTCATAAAGGTGCAGATTAATTTCCAAATTATAGTTTTGCTCCTTTGTCAGGTGATCGACGGCAAATAATGACTTATTGGATATGTTCATATGAAGTTCATGGCCAATAATTGGGCCCAATAACCTGCCTGTGTAAATGGACCATAAGCCTTAAGCGTTTGTATCTGTACATTTATGTAGAAATTATCTTCTATTTGGATAGAAACAGAGTTTCACCAGTATGGTAAGCATTCCAAATGGTATGGACTATACCGTTTTTTTCGCTTTATAAGACGCACTTGAAGATAAGACGCACACCAGATTTTACAGTAGGAAAATGAGAAAAAAATATTTTTCATCAGACCTCATATCAGACCCCCCATAAATTTCAGGACATCACATCAGACCCCCATCAGACCTCAGATCAGCCCAGTGTGCCCCCATCAGACCTCAGATCAGCCCAGTGTGTCCCCATCAGACCTCAGAACAGCCCAGTGTGCCCCCATCAGACCTCAGATCAGCCCACTGTGCCCCCATCAGACCTCAGATCAGCCCAGTGTGTCCCCATCAGACCTCAGAACAGCCCAGTGTGCCCCCATCAGACCTCAGATCAGCCCACTGTGCCCCCATCAGACCTCAGATCAGCCCAGTGTGCCCCCATCAGACCTCAGATCAGCCCATTGTGCCCCCATCAGACCTCAGATCAGCCCATTGTGCCCCCATCAGACCTCAGATCAGCCCACCCAGCCCCATAACAATAAAATAAAAACCTCTCTTACCTGTCCTGCGCCGCGGCTCCGCTCCGGGTCCGGTGCTCCTCTGGCTTCTAAGGCTGGCTCTGCACTCAGGTCATAGTGCGCGCACTACGTCCTGACGCTGTACACAGTCAAGACAGTGCAGCGCCGGCCCGGGAAGCCAGAGGAGCTCCAGACCCGAAGTGGAGTCGCGGCTCAGGACAGGTAAGAGAGGTTTTTATTTAATTGTTATGGGGCTGGGTGGGCTGATCTGAGGTCTGATGGGGGTGCCGCAGCTAAAACATACAAATGAGCACTTCCATAATGGAAGCGCTCACTTGTATTCGCTTTATAAGACGCACCGCAATTTTCCCCCTACTTTTGGGGGGGAAAAAGTGCGTCTTATAAAGCATAAAATACAGTAATATATTTTGTTCACCTAAATTCATTTAAAGGGCATCTGTCAGCAGATTTGTGCCTATGACACTGGCTGACCTGTTTCATGTGCACTTGGCAGCTGAAGACATCTGTGTTGGTCCCATGTTCATATGTGCCCACAATGCTGAGAAAAATAATGTTTCAATACAGATGCGTCCACACTTAACTTATCTCCAAACTCAGAGTGGTGACAGTATTGTCCTGATAGCAAAACAACATGATATCTCGAGATTGTAACTAAACTCTAAAAAACTGCAATACACGTCACAACCACTGCGCGGTGAGTGCTCCACATTTAGCTGATTGCTCAGCTGCTTTTTCTTTTGTTTAGAGCTGCTGGCCTCAGATGTGAGATATTTATCGGCAGACCAAGCTAAATGTGGTGAGATCTATTGAGAATATTTAATGTGCTAAAGTCAAACACATGAGAAAAAAGGAAAACTAAATAGAGTACCCAAACATTGTGTGTTACCGTCAGCTGGACTGTGTATCTAATCCTATCTTAAGTAATACTGTCTACAGAGTCATGTATCTAAGCCTATTATGTGTGATACTGTCTGCGTAGCAGTGTATCTAATCCTGTCATGTGTGATACTGTCTACAGTGTCGTGCATCTAAGCCTATTGTGTGTGATACTGCATGAAGTGTTGTGTATCTCATCATATCATGTGTAATACTGTCTGAAGAGTTGTGTATCTAATCCTATCATGTGTGATACTGTATGAAGAGTTGTGTATCTAAACCTGTCATGTGTGATACTGTCTGAAGAGTTGTGTATCTAATCCTATCATGTGTGATACTGTATGAAGAGTTGTGTATCTAAACCTGTCATGTGTGATACTGTCTGCTTACCAGTGTATCTAATCCTATCATATGTGATACTGTCTACAGGATCGTGTATCTAATCCTATCCTGTGTGATACTGTCTACCGAGCTGTGTATCTAAGCCTATCATGTGTGATACTGTCTGCTTAGCTGCGTATCTAATCCTACCTTGTGTGAAACTGTCTGCTGAGCTGTGTATCTAATCCTACTTTGTGTGATACTGTTTGCTGAACTCTGTATCTAATCCTATTCTGGGCGACAGCGTCTGCTAAGCTTTGTATCTAATCCTATCATGTGTGATACAGTTTGCAGAGTTGTGTATCTAATCCTATCCTGTGTGATACTGTCTGCTGAACTGTGTATCTAATCCTATTCTGGGTGACAGTGACTGCTAAACTGCGTATCTAATCCTATCATGTGTGATACTGTCTGCTGAACTGTGTATCTATTCCTATCATGTGTGATACTGTGTGCTAAGATGGGTATCTAATCCTATCATGTGTGATACTGTCTGATGAACTGTGTATCTAATCCTACCTTGTGTGACACTGTCTGCTGAGCTGTGTATCTAATCCTACTTTGTGTGATACTGTTTGCTGAACTCTGTATCTAATCCTATTCTGGGCGACAGCGTCTGCTAAGCTTTGTATCTAATCCTATCATGTGTGATACAGTTTGCAGAGTTGTGTATCTAATCCTATCCTGTGTGATACTGTCTGCTGAACTGTGTATCTAATCCTATTCTGGGTGACAGTGACTGCTAAACTGTGTATCTAATCCTATCATGTGTGATACTGTCTGCTGAACTGTGTATCTATTCCTATCATGTGTGATACTGTGTGCTAAGATGGGTATCTAATCCTATCATGTGTGATACTGTCTGCTGAACTGTGTATCTAATCCTATCATGTGTGATACTGTCTGCTGAACTGTGTATCTATTCCTATCATGTGTGATACTGTCTATGAAGCGATTAGATGTATGTGCATAGAGTGTGATACTGTCTGCTGAGCTGTGTATCTAATTCTATTAGGGGTGATACTCTCTGCTGAACTGTGTATCTAATCCTACCTTGTGTGAGTTTTCTGCTGACCTGTGTATCTAACTCTATTAGGTGTGATACTGTCTTTGAAGCTATTGTTGTATCTTTATAGAGTGTGATACAGATAGAGATAAGGAGCTCTCCTTTGTGTACATACTGTACACTCAGCCACTGCTCAGATAAGAGAGGTGGGGGAGGTGCTCATGTATTTCAGTCCCTCTATTTCCCTGTCTTGTGGATGAGGCCTGATTGCCAGTTAACTAAGGCTACTTTCACATTAGCGGCAGCACGGATCCGGCAGGTGAAGGGTGCCGCCGGATCCATGCTGCCGCAGGGACATGTGTGGGGCCAGAACCGCGCTCCCTCCCCACACATCACACAGTACATATACACACACACAGATATATACACATACAAATACACATACATACTTACATGCTCCCGGCAGGTCTCCACAGCGCAGAAGGAGCAGGACGGCGCACACATAGGACAATTCCCCACAGCGCCCTCTGCTGGGCACCGGGTGGAATCATCCTATGTGTGCGCCGTCCTGCTCCTCCTGCGCTGTGGAGACCTGCCGGGAGCATGTAAGTATGGATGTGTATATGTCTGTGTATGTTTATGTGTATGTGTATGTCTGTATGTGTGTATGTATGTGTGCAGGTGACGAATCCATTCACCATTGTGTCACACCAAACGGATCCGTCCCCATTGACTTTTATTGGGGGTCATGACGGATCCGTCTTGGTGCGGATGCCTGGACCGGAGAGCAAACCGTAGTATGCTGCGTTTTGCTCTCCGGTCTGAAGACGGAACGGAATGCTTTTAGGAGCGCTCTGTTGTCTTCAGTTCAGTTTTGTCCCCATTGACAATGAATGGGGACAAAACTGAAGCGTTTTATTCCGGTATTGAGCCCCTATGACGGAATTCAATACCGGAATTATAAAACGCTAGTGTGAAAGTAGCCTAAGTTATAGAAGCCCATTCATGTTGCTAATGGAAAATATAGCACAAAACATGTTTATTGTTTTCAGTCCCTGAGGCGGAGCTTATTTTTAGGAAAAAAAAAAAAAACCTTTCCACAGAGCACTGGTGCCACTGGTTTTGTCCCCCTTACATTTTTTAAATTATTTTGGCAGACCCAGGTCTGTGGACCTTTAGAAAAAATACTAGAGTACTCCTGATTCAGGGTTTAATTTGAACAAACTTTAATTATGGGTTTAATGCAGAAAATAACAATTGCACCATTTTTATTTACAACATCTCCCAATCCTAATGAATTACCATCGGGCAGCTGTAGTCCAGAACCACAGCATGGATCTAGGGCTGCCCTTTACTTTTCCATGAAAAGCTTTAGTGATACAGAATGTTACATGCCAGTGGCATTGCCTTTCTTTTCTATCACTAATAGAAGGACTTTATACAGACCAATGTAATGGTTGCATTGTTGTACAGTTAGGACGTCATCTCAGAACTTAAGCATTCCATCAATCAACTCCTGCTTAGTCTTTGGCTTTATTTCAGACCTTATAAATCTGTAGTGCCAGTATATAATCCTCCTTCCACCTCCCTCCTCATATTGCATGCATTGCCAATAAATATATATTGCCCACCCTGTATTGCCAATGGAGAAGTCCCCCCTGCAAATCAGACAAGAAGAGAACAGGTTCTATATTATTGGTGGGGCCATGGAGCAGACATTCAGATTCAGGCAGCACATGGTGTTGTCCACATCTTTTTACCCCCATTGAAATGAATGGGTCCTCAAAAAATGTGGATCGGATGCAGACCAAAAATATGGTCATGTGACTGCACTAAGGGTAAATACACAAAGTTTTTTGGATGAGGATTTGAAGCAGACCTGTCTACAGAAAAGGATTGGAAAGGAATTAGGCTTCTTTCACACTGGTGTTATTGCTGGATCTGGCAGGGTTCAGTAATAACGCTTCCGTTACTGATAATACAACCATCTGCATCCGTTATGAACAGATCCAGTTGTATTATCTGTAACATTGCTGGGACTGATCCGTCATTAACTCCATTGAAAGTCAATGGAGGACTGATCCGGTTTCTTTTGTGTCAGACAGAACGGATCCGTCCCCATTGACCTGCATTGTGGGTCAGGACGTTTTGCTCCGGATCCCCAGGATGGAAAGCAAAATACAACATGTTGCGGTTTTCTCTCCGGCCTGCGGACGCAACTAAACTGAATGGAATGTATTTTGGAGCGCTCTGTTCTCTTCAGTTTAGTTTTGTCCCCCTTGACAATGAATGGGGACAAAACTGAAGCATTTTTTGCCGGTATTGAGCCCCTATGACGGAACTCAATATGGGAAAACAATAACGCTAGTGTGAAAGTAGCCTTAGAACTATAAAGGAAGGATTTATACTTCTGGCTTTGGCTCCTGGTATATTAGCATTCAGCATTATACTGTAGCTTCTCACAACTGTCCTATCATCTAAGTGTCCAGGCCTCATATTTGCTGCTTATGTCAATGATCCAGTCTCCATTCCCTGTGTCTTTATTACCTGACTATTCACCATTGTATCCTGCTGTTGTTTGATTAGTCCCTGATTAGGGAAATACAGTTCCTCCTCTATTGTTCACACCTAGACATGTAAATGTAAGCTTTTAGTTCTTCTGAGACACTGGTCTTCATCCAAAATGCAAACTTTCTAAGTGCAAAAAATCATATTATACCAGAATTGTAACTAAATATTCAATGCAAACAATGTTTCTGCTTCCCACAACTATCACCCTTATTTTCCTGCACTGCCTAAGGCCCCATTCACACGACCGTATGAATGGGGCCATATCTATCCGCAAAAATGCGGGAATAGATGCGGCCCCATTCACCTCTGTGGTGCTAGCTCCTTGCCGCGGCTCTTTTGAAGCATGTCCTATACTTGTCCGTACGCACGGACAAATATAGGCATTTTCAATGGGGCCGCACGGTGTGTGTTCCAAGCGCTGCGGAACACACGTCGGGCGGCCCCCGTATATTTGCGGGTCCGCAGTAATGCGATCCCGCAAATATACGGTCGTGTGAATGGGGCCTAAAACCCCTGCACCCAGCAAAGAACTTCTTATCTCTCCCTCCATCTGACCTCCTGCCCAGATCTGTTCTGCAATAAAAAACCTTCCTCTCTAGAGGGAATTGTAAGAAAGAGAGAGACAGGAAACCCTGGGAAATTAAATCTGTGCTGCCGCAACTCACAATGAATGGGGACAAAACGGAAGCGTTTTTTTCCGGTATTGAGCCCCTATGACGGAACTCAATACCGGATTTTAAAAACGCTAGTGTGAAAGTAGCCTTACTTAGGCTACTTTCACACTAGCGGCAGGCCTGATCCGGCAGGTGAAGGGTGCTGCCGGATCAGGACTGCCGCAGCGACATGTGTGGAGCTGGAACCGCGCTCCGGCCCCACACATGTCAAACAGTACATACATACACACACACAGACACACACACATATACACAGACAAATACACATACATACATACTTACATGCTCCCGGCAGGTCTTCAGAGCGATGGAGAAGCAGGACGGCTCACACAGGTGACGATTCCCCACAGCGCCCTCTGCTGGGCGCCTGGTGGAATCGTCACCTGTGCGCGCCGTCCTGTCCCTCCGACGCTCTGAAGACATGCCGGGGTGCATGTAAGTATGTATGTGTATATGTCTGTGTATGTTTATGTCTATGTCTGTATGTGTGTATGTGTAGCCGGATCCGTCATGAACTCTATTGAAAGTCAATGGAGGGCGGATCCGGTTACCATTGTGGTCACACCAGACGGATCCACCCCCATTGACTTGCATTGGGGGTCATTCCGGATCCGTCTTGGTGCGGATGCCTGGACCGGAGAGCAAACCGCAGCATGCTGCGGTTTGTTCTCCGGTCTGAAGACGGAACGGAATGCTTTCAGGAGCATTCCGTTGTCTTCAGTTCAGTTTTGTCCCCATTGACAATGAATGGGGACAAAATTGAAGCGTTTTATTCCGGTATTGAGCCCCTATGACGGAACTCAATACCGGAATTTTAAAACGCTAGTGTGAAAGTAGCCTTAACTGGTAATCAGGCCTCATCCACAAGACAGGGAAATACAGGGAATGAAATACATGAGCACCTCCCCCACCTCTCTTATCTGAGCAGTGGCTGAGTGTACAGTATTTACACAAAGGAGAGCTCCTTATCTCTATCTGTATCACACTCTATAAAGATACAACAATAGCTTCAAGACAGTATCACACCTAATAGAATTAGATATACAGGTCAGCAGAAAACTATCACACAAGGTAGGATTAGATACACAGCTCAGCAGACAGTATCACACCTAATAGAATTAGATACACAGCTCAACAGACAGTATCACACTCTATACACATACATCTAATCGCTTCATAGACAGTATCACACATAATAGGAATAGATACACAGCTCAGAAGACAGTATCACACAAGGTAGGATTAGATACACAGTTCAGCAGACAGTATCACACATGATAGGATTAGATACACAACTTAGAAGATGCTGTCATCCAGAATAGGATTAGATACAGAGTTCAGCAGACAGTATCACACATGATAGGATTAGATACACAACTCTGCAAACAGTATCACACATGATAGGATTAGATACGCAGTTTAGCAGACAGTATCACACAAGATAGGATTAGATACACAACTTAGCAGGCAGTATCATACACAATAGGCTTAGATACACAACTCTGCAGATAGTATCACACATGATAGGATTAGATACACAACTCTGCAAACAGTATCACACATGATAGGAATAGATACACAGTTTAGCAGACGCTGTCGCCCAGAATAGGATTAGATACACAGTTCAGCAGACAGTATCACACATGATAGGATTAGATACGCAGTTTAGCAGACAGTATCACACAAGATAGGATTAGATACACAACTTAGCAGGCAGTATCATACACGATAGGCTTAGATACGCAACTCTGCAGATAGTATCACACATGATAGGATTAGATACACAACTCTACAAACAGTATCACACATGATAGGAATAGATACACAGTTTAGCAGACGCTGTCGCCCAGAATAGGATTAGATACACAGTTCAGCAGACAGTATCACACATTATAGGATTAGATACACAGTTCAGCAGACAGTATCACACATGATAGGAGTAGATACACAGATATGTAGGCAGTATCACCCAAGGTGGGATACTATCTTAGCAGACAGTATCACACAAGGTGGGATTAGATACGCATCTAAGCAGACAGTGTCAGAAAAGGTAGGATTAGATACGCAGCTAAGCAGACAGTATCACATATGATAGGATTAGATACAAAGCTTAGCAGATGCTGTCACCCAGAATATGATTAGATACAGAGTTCAGCAAACAGTATCACACATGATAGGATTAGATACACGGATACGCAGCCAGTATCACACATGATAGGATTAGATACACAACTCTGCAAACAGTATCACACATGATAGAATTAGATACACAGATATGCAGGCAGTATCACTCAAGATAGGATTAGATACACAACTTAGCAGACAGTATCATACACAATAGGCTGAGATACACAACTCTGCAGATAGTATCACACATGATAGGATTAGATACTTAGTTAAGCAGTCACTGTCACCCAGAATAGAATTAGATACACAGTTCAGCAGACAGTATCACACATGATAGGATTAGATACCCATCTTAGAGAAATTTCCCTGTAAGGTCTATGGACAATCCACCCCTTCTCATCTTCCATATGCAACATTCAGTCATTTTCATCAGTGGCATAACTCACAGAAGATATAAAACCCAATGCCAAAAATCTAACAGCTCCCCACCTACCAAGTGCTATTTATAATTCTGGTGCATTCTTACATTATTAGGCCTCATGCATATAACCATGTCTGTTTTGCGGTCTTCAAACCATGCATGCCATCCATGTGCTGTCCGCAATTTTGTCTACCGCATATGTGGACATATCTTTTTTACGGAATTATCATACGGATCAACCTTGTGCTTTCTGCATCTGTATGTCCACAAAAACATACGGTAGTGTGTAAGAAGCCTTATGTAGGAGTAATAGGGCCTGAGTGTGACTACCACTTTTGTACTCGAAAAAAATATTATATAGAAAAATCTACATAAAAAAATGGAGCTCACAACGTACAGAATAGAAACCATAATTCTTTATTGTGTACATGACATAAAAAGATTAAAAATCCATTATATAAGGAGAGGTGACAGAAAATGTCGCCATCCCAAGCCAACACAACATCATGGGGCTATATCAACCAATGTAAAATCCCATATAAAGGTAACTAGTATCATGAGTAGAAACACTAACCCAAAATAAATACATAACAGGAGGTCATAAATATAAATAACATCAAATATACATAGCTTACCAATGAATAGTGTGCAGTATAAGGGATGGCGCTACCCCGACGCGCGTTTCGGTGTGCCTTCGTCTGGGGGTAACGCCATCACCACCCTATCAACCAATCAAAGAAGTCCCCCAATAATTATAATAACTTCACCTGCGCTGAAGTGGTTACATGACAGGCGCATGTTCAAGCTCCATGCCTTCCTACTCTGGCGTCATGTCATCCTACGTGTGGTCACGTGAAAATGTCACGTGACACGCCGGGTACCAACTTAAAGACGCCCGGCTGGAAGATGTCATGTGGACACCACCGATCATGTGCTCATGCTCAGGTGAAAGTAAATACAGTGCTTTGCGAAAGTATTCGGCCCCCTGGAACTTTTCAACCTTTTGCCACATTTCAGGCTTCAAACAAAAAGATATAACATTTTAAATTTTTGGTGAAGAATCAACAACAAGTGGGTCACAGTTGTGAAGTGGAACGAAATTTATTAGATCATTTAAACTTTTTTTGTAATAATAAAACTAAAAAGTGTGGCGTGCAAAATTATTCAGCCCCCTTGCATTAATACTTTGTTGTGCCACCTTTAGCTGCGATTACAGCTGCAGGTCGCTTGGGGTATGTCTCTATCAGTTTTGCACATCTAGAGACTGAAATTCTTGCCCATTCTTCCTTGCTTTTTGAGGTTGGATGGAGAGCGTTTGTGATTAGCAGTTTTCATCTCTTTCCACATATTCTCAATTGGATTCAGGTCTGGACTTTGACTTGGCCATTCTAAGACCTGGATACGTTTATTTTTGAACCATTCCATTGTAGATTTTGCTTTATGTTTAGGATCATTGTCTTGTTGGAAGATAAATCTCTTTTGCAGACTCCAACAGGTTTTCATCCAGAATGGTCCTGTTTTTGGCTCCATCCATCTTCCCATCAATTTTAACCATTTTCCCTGTCCCTGCTGATAAAAGCAGGCCCAAACCATGATGCTGCCACCACCATGTTTGACAGTGGGGATGGTGTGTTCAGGGTGATGAGCTGTGTTGCTTTTACGCCAAACATATCGTTTTGCATTGTTTCCAAAAAGTTGGATTTTGGTTTCATCTGACCAGAGCACCTTCTTCCACATGTTTGGTGTGTCTCCCAGGTGGCTTGAGGCAAACTGTAAACGAGACTTTTTATGGATATCTTTGAGAAATGGCTTTCTTCTTGCCACTCTTCCATAAAGGCCAGATTTGTGAAGTGTTGGACTCATTGTTGTCCTATGGACAGACTCTCCCACCTCAGCTGTAGATCTCTGCAGTTCATCCAGAGTGATCATGGACCTCTTGGCTGCATCTCTGATCAGTCTTCTCCTTGTTGAAAGTTGAAAGTTTAGAGGGACGGCCGGGTCTTGGTAGATTTGCAGTGGTCTGATACTCCTTCCATTTCAATATGATCGCTTGCACAGTGCTCGTAGGGATGTTTAAAGCTTGGGAAATCTTTTGGTATCCAAATCTAGCTTTAAACTTCTCCACAAGAGTATCAAGGACCTGCCTGGTGTGTTCCTTGGTCTTCATGATGCAGAACCCTGAGACTATCACAGAGCAGGTGCATTTATATGGAGACTTGATTACACACAGGTGGATTCTATTTATCTTCATCAGTCATTTAGGACAACATTGGATCATTCAGAGATCCTCAATGAACTTCTGGAGTGAGTTTTCTGAATTGAGAGTAAATGGGCCGAATAATTTTGCACGCCCCACTTTTCAATTTTATTATTACAAAAAAGTTTAAATGATCCAATAAATTTCGTTCCACTTCACAATAGTGACCCACTTGTTGTTGATTCTTCACCAAAAATTTAAAATGTTATATCTTTTTGTTTGAAGCCTGAAATGTGGCAAAAGGTTGAAAAGTTCCAGGGGGCCGAATACTTTCGCAAGGCACTGTACAGCCAACCCAAACAAGAAAAAGTGAAGGCTCCATCTCTGGTGAATAACCAGAACTGCATCACAATTAAATACAATGATTTCCATAAGTTCTTTATATCATACCCATCTAATCAAAAACAATTATTAAATATAGAATATAAATAAATACAAAAAATATACATATATCAAAAACTTCCAATTCATATAGAGTAAGAATAAAAATAAAAAATAATGAAAGAGTGAAAATTTAAAAAACACGTGATGTTGCTAGATATGTGGTACATATGATAAAAATTATGTTATGACGACAAAATTAAATCTCCTATGTGAAAATGTATAGTGTATATTTAGCAACACAATATTTTTTGCATAAAAAATATGTACAAAAAAAAAGGCCTCTGTACCTCTGTACTCCCTACAGCTTGGACCCTGATTGCTTAGCTTTGGAAATCAGAAAATCAAGTCAGCTTCGGAAGCAATTCTTGACGCAGCAGCCAGAGTCGGATTAAATTTGTCACAGCAGCCAGAGAAGGGTTAAAACTCATTGATTTCCCAGGCTGACTTCTGTCTCTGGCTGTCTGGTTGTATTCCTGATACTGTCTGAAATGCCTGTCACTGAGTTTAACAGCAATCCATGGTCTCTTTCTAACATGTCAAACAAACCACAGAACAATTACAGAGTTTCTACATTTGTTGTCTTCTCTGGCAGAAGGCAGCACTCCGATCACAGCAGGCCTGCAGATATTTTTCTTACAACTTTTTCTGGAAAAATAAAATATTAATTTGTGAGACATCAAGGGCACCCCCAGAGCAGAGAGCCTTGAAGTTTGCCATGTAGATTTTGCTTGCTGCTGCTTTGAAAAGCAATAGGCTTTTGCTTGTCCACGATCTTTAAAGCTGCAGTTTCCTGCTTCTAGGGCTTCGCAAAGATCACCTTTCCATAAAAAAATTATTTTCTCTCTGGAATATCTCAAAGATGTATTGGAGTTGGCACAGCTCCATCTTGTTTTTATTAGGTACACATCCTGCATTTATATGTTAAAAGGTCGACTACTATTCAAAATGTAATTATGTGGCGAAAAAAGGCATAATTCCATTATGGATAGGGCATTGGGGCAATTAAAAAAAACTAATCCTCCTCCAAATTATATTTTTATGTTAGAGTTTTACTATTGAAAGAGTTAAATTAAAACCGTTCATCTGCAAAGAAGGGTTACTATTACACAACTTCACCATTTTGTATACATGTAGGAGGGTCAATAAGGAAATATGGGATAGGTGTTCTCCTCATCAGCACTTTATCTTCAGGGCATGTGTCTGCAGGTCACAGAGGGGTTCCTCTCAACCTCACAGGACACCACAGCAATGGGCTGTGGTTCCACCAATTGTCCAGGGCGCACTTCCCAGCAAGCTGGTATCTAGCGCTCTGGTGACCTCAACACGTGGTGGCAATGAAGCAACAACTCTACCACCAGGTTTTCAGAAAAGTTCACTATGTTAGTTCTCATCTAAATCTATAGTCCTTTTACCTTGTATTTCAAACTTTGCAGAGTTGATGGGGCCGTCACTCTACCAACCTTTCACAAGGTCCCTAGGATAGTGCCCCAATTAGTGGGGCTCGTTATTGACCATTCCAGGCAGCTGGTCCTTCCTTTGCCAGCAGGAGTTCCTTGTGATGTTGTCTATGGTCTGGTCCCTTTATAAGTAACAAGAATGTCTTGTTATGACTTCACCTCACTTGTTCTGCTCACAATGCTTGGAGCTGTCACTAGATATCTTCAGTGTGCAGCGTGCAGGAGGCCGTCCCCAGAGTCTCTACTAGTTCGAGGGTTAGGATGCTGAGTGGTGGTATGGCTATGAGGGGTGTCATGGTGTTCCTACCTGGATTTAGCGCTCCGGGGTCAGGCCACGTAGCAGCTGCACAGATAATTCATAGAGTGTAGGGTCTTAGGTGCAACTCTTACAACCCCTAGGTTAGGGCTGATTTGGCTCTGGCTGCAGATTGCCCGCTGTGCTCCCTGTCATGCTTCCAGGCCATGGCTGCACAACTTCTCTAGCCTCTGGCTAGGACCAAAACTCAGACTAAACTCACTCCAACTCACTCTCCAACTAACCCTAAACAGGCTATACACCCCTATGAGCTATACTCTGTGTTATAAACCAGAACAGTAGTTTTGCTAGTCATAATTGGAAACAGTCAGCAAGCTTGTTGTCAAACTGTAAATAGCTGAGCTCCAAAAATCCTAACATTCTCCACCCATCTGCCCAGGGCTTCTGAGCAGAGTACAAATATAGCTGGTTCCTACACCGCCCTGAACATTGTAGGCTTAGGTTAAACTCAGGAGAGGCAGTTCCATTAGTGTTAGTGAACCATCTGCAGAAGCCACCTTGACGTTGGTAGATGGACCCGACACACGTTTGATCAAAACATGTGCCCAAAGAGTTTCCATTTTTCATGCATAGTAGGTATTGTACCACTGTAATCCAGAATAATCTGTAATCCCTAGTTCTATTGCATGCATGTTAGCTTTATGGATTTGCACATGTGACTTTAGATGTGCTAGTCTAAGTTTTCTTGCAAAGGGGCAAGGAAGGCTTGGCGATTTCAGCTCTGAAGCATGCAGAATGGTCAGTGTAGGCCTGAGCTGTATAATAATAAAGTAATGTTGTATGAGTCAACTTTTTTTTTATCCTTTTGCTTTTGGATTTGTTGGGTTTGACTAGTGGGACCCTCACTAATCCTGGAACTGAAGGAGCCTCCAAAATGCTTTACACTTCATCTCACCCTGCTTCCTGAACCATGTTTCCTATGGTCACATACTGTGCAGTAAGCAGAACAACCATACTCTCCTAAATTAAGCTTTGCTGCAGATTCCTGCACAGCCTGTAGCTGAGAGCACCAATGTGCATGGAATAACTTTGATGGAGATACAGTGCTGAAGCGGAGCTGCAGTCTACCAATCTCATGATCGATTGGGGTCCCAGCAGTTGCACCTGGTCTGCGGAAGGAAACTTAGACTCCTATTTAACCTACTAAACATTCAAAGCAGATCAAAAAATTACACGAGTGGTCATATGTCGCTCAGTAGTGAGTAATTCCTATGTTCTTACTGTATATGCATCACTGCTTTCTTGCAGTCTTACAATTGCCATTCTTAGAGCGTACAGGAGAAATGCTGATAGTAAATCGAAGCTGTACAGCAGAATATTTTAACTATTATCTAAGCCTGCTATGTCTCCGGGCCCTAACAGAGGAAATATGTGAGCATACTATTCTCTCGTTTCAAAATTAGACTTCAAAGAAGTTGGTGGTTCTCGGGGGAGACCCTCCAATTTTCAGCGCAAACACCCAATCTAGCCTGGATTTCTCTTGCTTTATTTGCAAACCCATAGACAGTTCATGAAGACTTGAATCTATTAAAGCTTTCATTCTTTTTTATGAGATAAAAGCCAAATCAATGATTTATATCAGAACAGTCCTGCTCCAAACTCTGGGTCATGTTCTGATCTGACATCAGAGGGTCCTGATCCTGCACTAAGTATATAAAAGACTAGTCTTTCTGTATAGATCTCTGATCGATAAATATTTTAACTTTTCTATTTCAGTTACATATTATTAAGGGGGTTGTCTGCTTTTTTATATTGCTGACCTATCCACAGGATACTGTAAGTCATCATTGTCATATCGGCTGGGGTCCAACACTCGGCACCCGTCGCCGATCGGCAGTTTGAAGAGAACAGTGCTCATACAAGAACTGCTTTCTCTTCACTGTTTTTAACTGATTCTACCCGAATCATATGTGCTCCAGTTGCCTTGAAAATTATTTTATAACACTCCAAGGTCTCCTAGGACTCATATAAAAAATATAAGTAAACACACCCTTTGTCATGTTCTTCAACCTATTTCATCAGAATATTTGCGTTGTGGCAGAGCAGATTATCCTGCTGTAAAAGAGGCTACTGGTATTAGGGAAACTGTTGCCAGGACAAGGTGTATGTGGTCTTTAAAAATGGATAGCTAAGTGGTATGTCAGAGTAATATCCACAAGAATGCAAGAACGCAAGGTTCCCAGCAGGACATGACCCAGAGCATAACACTGAACCCATGGGCTTGTCTTCTTCCATCCTAGCGCCATCTTTTCCCCAGGTAAGTAACATACTCTCTTCTGGAAATTCACATGTAAAAGAAAATTTGTTTCATCAGGCTAAGCCAACTTCTTCCATTGTTCCACGGTCCATTGTTGATGCCCATATACCCATTTAGGCACAGTCAGTGGTGGACACAGGACAGTATGGCACCCTGGCCCCATGTTCACCAAATTGTGATGCGCTGTGTATACTGACACCTTTCTATCATAGCCAATATAAACTTTGTACACAGTAAGCATTTGTGCTACAATAGAGCTACTGTGGATTCAGACAAGATGACTAGCCTTCACTCCACATGGACATTAATGACCATTAACTGCCCATGATCCACATCAATTGCACACCAATAGCACTTCCAATTTTGGTAGTTACTAACCGCCCCACAGGAACTGTTATTGTTATAGACACTTTCACCCAGCAAATGTGGTTCCTGTATTAATATATATATATATATATATATATATATATATATACTTCTTATTAATATATAAATATATACTTATCAATGGTTTAAAACTAAAATAACTGCCCAATTGGTATGATATTTACACAACACAGTCAAATTGTGTTTTTCTTTGGATTTCTGTAAAACTACATTTTGAACACAACATGTTAATGCCCTTAAAGGGGTTTTGCGTTGTTTAGAAGGTATCCCCTATCTACAGGATACGGGAAAACTTTGCTAGGGGTCCAACCACTGGTACCCCAGGGGTCTCTTTCCCTCAATCTGATGGAGCAGCAGGATAAGCTTGCATCCTGCTGCTCTATTACTTCCAAAGGGACTGCTGGAAATAGCTGAGTGCTGTACTCAGGTGTCTGCTGCAGTCTCAAAAAGAATGAATGGAATGGCAGAGCACATGCCTGATCTATCGTTCCATCAGATTTTCCAAGATTGGTGGGGTCCTAGCGGTCAAATCCCCAACTATTAGTTATCCCCTATCCTTCTAAACCTGGCACAACCTCTTTAAAAAAAATTTGAAGCTGATTGCATCTCTTTTATGCATATAGCTTTCTATATATTGGTATCAGTCTTTCACATTGTTGGTGAAGAATGATGGTCCACTCTTTTCTACTATCGGCACAACTGTTTTCATGTACAATTGAAGACAGAAATTTACGGCGTTCCATCCTTTCATTCTGGCGCACAGCTTGACGGACTGTGCACCTAATATACGACAAGGCTTGCACCTCATTATAAATCAGGGCAGAAAATTTCAAAGAACGACATAAACTGCTGGATTTTGATAAATCTCCACTAATATCTGTTAAATAATCGTACCGGTGTGAAATATGCTATGAGGTGGTATAAAGAAGAAGAAAAAGGTCTAGCATGTCTAGTGAGTTGTTATCATTCCAGTAAATTTGTCATATTGTCCCCTTGTTAGTATCATTTTTATGCCAAGGGCTTGTTTACATCTGCCTTGGAGGGGCCTCTGTCGCAGATTGTGTCAAAAACAGAGGAGAGCAAAATCCCGCATGCAGAACTTTTTTCTCTGCTAAAAAGGGGACTCCTGAATGAAAACCGGATGGACCTCATTAGTCCTCATACAGGAGAGTATGTTAGGTTTTTTTTAAAGCCATTTCAGAAAAAATAGATTCATCACTATGAAGCGCGAGGAAATTCTGCTTCGTGGTGAATCAAATTTTTCCTGAAATTCGGATCGAAGTCAATTCATTTGGGTTCTATTCGCTCAACACTAGCATCACACTGTAATTTCAGTTTGTGCCAAAACTTTTTAGACTTTTCATTACTTCTAGGATAAAAGTGTTGTAAAGTTTTCGATGCCTTCTTCATGTGGATAATGTCACCACCATTCATTATTATGGACCAGCGCTGCCTTGAACCACCAGTGCATGGATGAATGATTTGTTTTGGATGACATTTGATTTTGTTTCCTTTTGTCTAAAACTCTATATGAGGGTCCTAGCAGAGTTAAATTATTATCATACTTTAACTGCTTTGTTTCTCCTTCACAGTCTGTCATATACCAATGATTGAATGCCCTTGAGTTCTCCATAAAGTTAATAGAACGTTTTTTAAGAGAAGAGACTTGCTCTAATACAGTTTTTCTTATTGGAAAGAATCCTTTTTTTCTCATCATCAATGTTATTTTGCTCTGGTCTGGCTTTTAACCTATTATTTATAGTGCTTTTGAATGAGTAAGTTTCTTCAGAAAGACAGTTTGTCTTGGAGTTTGCTATAATAAGACAGTGAGTATTTACATAAGGACTTTGCCCATGAATATCCCAATATCTATGATATATTTTCAGTTAGGTGTTCACGGTTTGTTGTAGAGAGCTTTAGCATATACCCAGATTGGGATTGAGCACCAGGAGACCGTATAGTGAGCCCAGGCTCTGGAACAATAGGGAGCCCCAAGGGACACCTGAAGATATCATCACAATACACAGGTATCTTAGAAATTTAAAGAGGTTGGCCGGTTTCATATATTGATGACTGATCCTCAGGATAGGTCATCAATATCAGATCAGCGGGGGTCCGCCAATCAGCTGTTTGAAGAGAATGCTTTGGAGTGTAACTGCTCTTTTTCACTGAAGTGAATAGGACAGAGGAACTGCATTTACACCTGATCGCTGCTGCGATGTGGATGGCGATCAATAAAACTGTGAGGAGAATGCAGCATTTAATAACTCTACTTTCACAATATTCAACATTTTTCAAATATACTTCTAGAATCTTCTAAAATTTATGATCATACTTTCAAAATCTCAATCATGGTACCTTGGAACCGAACCTGAGTTCGGTATCAAGGTTTTTTACAGTAATAATTAATTCACAAAGTTATTACACGAAGTTATCACAATGTTCACTTTATGGTCATATTATCACACTGGCTAGAGAAAGGTTAGAAAAAGTTGATTTGGCAGCCTCGCCAAATTTTGACAAGAAATTAGATTTGTTATGAATTACTTCATCACGAATCACTTTCCAATGATTGGAGTGGGTGCAATGATGGGGAATGGTGATTGGGCTGCTCCCCCATCATTTAACTGCTCAGATTAAGCATTCAACGTTGCATCTGGGGTTCAACGATTTTAGGGGTTAGGTTTAAAAAAAATTCTACTTAATATATATATATATATATAACATATAATCCATTATTATTATTATAATCCAATTGACAATGGAAAGGTTATCTGCTCCCATCTTGATTGAAGAAAAGCCTCTCTCATTAAGTGGATGAGGTGAGTATAATTTTTTTTACTTTCAGCCACCATTTTCGGGAAAAATTATTAGTTACCATTAGGTGTGAGGAAATTCGGCTTCGTGGCAAATCAGACATTTCCTGAAATTCGGATCAAAGTCTGCTTTGGATACTTCGATTTGCTCAACGCTAATTATGACCATACTATTACAATCTTCCTCATTTTATGACCATGCTATCACAATCTCTTTTGCTTCCTTACTTTTCACAATCATCCTATGATCATGCTTTCATCACACTGTCATTTTAAAAATGTATATTTTCCTTTATATTTTCATGATTCACATTCATAGTCATTATCATTCTATGACAGTACTTTACAAATCTACAACATTTCATGAACAAACATTCATGACTAAGGGGATTAATGATACTCCACCAACTTAAAATAAAGACACAGCACTGCGTGACATGAGTTTAATGGCCACTTCAGCCCTTTTATTAACAAAATACTTTCAGAAACATTAAATTATACCTGCTCGCCACTGCAATGTTGATGGCGAACAAGTAGACAGTGACGGGAACGCAGCGCTCCTCCTCATAAGAGCGCTGCATTCTCTTCAAACAGCTAATCATCAGCAGTGCCGGGAGTTGGACCCCTGATGACCCGATATTGAGGATATTGCTGAGGATAGATCATCAATATAGAAAACTGGACAACCCCTTTAATGATACATTTTGTTGAATATTTAATGCTTCTGAAAATGATTGGTGGGGATGCTGGGAGTAAGACCCCGCCGATCTGATATTGACCTATCCTGGAAACATAGAAACATAGAAGAAAAACAGAAAACATTGATGGCAGAAAAAGACCACCTGGTCCATCTAGTCTGCCTTCATATATATATTAGTATTATAATTTTTATCTGAGGCATGTTTAGATTTACTTACTGTAGATTTCCCAATCACATCTGCTGGAGGTTTGTTCCAAGCTCTTGCTCCTAGTCTTACCCCCAGTTAATTTCAGATTGTGTCCCCTTGTTCTTGTGTTTAGTTCTTCTTATCGAGAACACTTCCCTCCTGAACCTTATTTAAACCTTTAACATAATTAAAGGTTTTGATCATGCCACCCCCTTTCCTTCTTTCAGCATATCTATAGAGATTAAGGGGAAGATTCATCAAACTAGTGTAATGTAGAACTGGTTTTGTTGTCCATATCAACCAATCAGATTCCACCTTTCATATTCCAAAGAAGCTGTGAAAAATGAAAGGTGGATGCTGATTCGTTGCTTTGGGCAACCAAGCCAGTTCTACTTTATACCAGTTTGATAAATCTTCCCCTTAATCTGTATATCCATGAGGAAAGGAGGGAAAATGGGGGGGGGATGATCAAAACCTTTAAATATGTTAAAGATTTAAATAAGGTGGCACGCATATAATATTCTGGCGTAAAATATATATTTCTAAATATATCTGCCTCAATTTGCCAACTTAATGAGAGGAAGAAAGATAGTTTTGTCAGTATTTACCCCTTCCCTGGGCTGCCATCTCTCCGTTGAGCTCAGACCACCTTCGGGCTCTTCCGCTAAGGTCCCAACTGAATGAGTTCCTGAGTCTTCGTGTTCAGCTGCATATGCTGTATATATTCGGGACCTAAGCGGAAGAACCCAAAGCCAGTCAGAGACAGCGGCATCAGCAGCCCAACAGTGGAGTATCTTTCCTCCACAGGATCAGAACACTCAAGCCCAGAGAAACCCTCTAATGCCTTACTGTCTTAATCCACCATACCGGTCGTCTTTCCCCCTGTCCAAAGTACGTCCATTGGCTCTGCTCACTCTCAATCTTCCTCATTTTATATCCATATCCCCACAATCATCATGACTTTATGACCATCCTTTCCAAACCGGTAGATGTCTTAGCTATGACTGAGATCCAACGTTACAACCCCCAACCCAGAAAGTAGACATCTCAATTTACAAACACTTTACAAATAAACCATTCCAAGAAACAAATGTGTCACTTCATTCATCGAAACTGAATTCCCTGTTGTGCCTTAATTCAAAGCAGAAACAGGACCCCATTACAAGTCAACCCTTTAATACTGACTGAAAGTCCAATATCCTTCCCAACTATTACATCTGTGCTTCTATTTGGCTAATGTCTGTATCTGATTCACAACAGCTATTGACTTTCCCGAGTCCTTAATAAGCAATATTCGGATTTTAGAATCCCAGTGCAAGAAATGGGAAGAAACAAAGGGTGGAAAAGCAATAGAACAGCAGACACCTCATTAGAGGTATTAGAAGACGTTCATGAGATTTGTTGTAAGACAATCCCTTTAGATTTTACAGATCTGAGGTTCCTAGTGAAAACTAGGCTGGATCAGTAACAAGACTAATATTGTATAGGAGCTGTGTACAAACTTAATCAGCCACAGTGAACTGCTTAGTGCCAGCAGAGTGTATTGACACAGAATACAATCAAGGAGAAATAGAATTGAATATAGCAACCCTCCCTGGCTGTTAACAGCTCTCTGCTCTGGTTATATTGCATGATTAGTATTGATCCGTGGGGAATAAGAAAAACAGCTTCTCTTGTTCCGAGATCAAAAGCAAGATGTACACTTTTATCCGCTGCCTTCACTCTTTATTAAGACTCCAGTGGTGGTGGTGGGTTTAACGGCATAGACTGTGTTTATTTATCGCTCTAGTTTATGCTCCCAGTGGGAACACAAAGCAAATCCGCAATCCATATAATGACAGATCCCAGCCGCGTCATAACCAGTATTGAGTGGGCGTGTTTGCTATTTATCGGAATTGAGGGTTTGTCTATGAGTATATAGTGCCGATCAATGCTCAAGTGCTAGAAGCTCTGTAAAAGGAGCTTCACACAATGGCACGTGAAAGGTGATTATAAGATAATTTCTACACATCAGTCATACTGGTCACGTAATGCTTGCCCTCTGGGACTAGGGGTACAGCCACAGTGTCAGGTTTTGGCTTGCAGTTTTGGAAGCCAAAACCAGGATTAGAAGAGTATAAAAGAGTAGAAGTCATATGTGTCCTTTATACTTTCTCTCCTTTTATGATCCACTTCTGATTTTGGCTTTCAAAACTGCACCATAAAACCTGACCGTGAATAGTAGCTCATTCATCTCATTCATTCCTATTCTCTTCAGCTGTCTACTACTTGAAACTTACATGACAGCAAGGCTGAATTTGTCATATTTGGCTGTTTTTGTATACAGTTGCTTTGATCTACTATTTACAGATGTGTCCCCCCTTACCTTTCCTCAAATGTTAAGAAACTGTTAAAAAGGTTTTCCTGGACTTAGATATTGATGGCCAAAGCCCATATCACATCAGTGGGGGCCTGACACCTGGCACCCTAATCAATCAGTGGTTTGAGGCAACTGCTGATGCCACAAACTATACAGTGGACAAAAGACTCACTTTGAATTGCTGAACTAATATTTAGTGGCATGACCATTGTTTCTGAGAATCACGTTGCACCATTTCTCTTTGGGCCAGTCAATGTGTTCCTTGGCAAATTTTTATCTATTCAGGATATGCCTTTTTTTTTCAACAACACGACTTTGTGGGGAATTCTTGTTAGTAACTTTGCTTCCCTTAATCATCTAGGTCCAGAGGTGTCCTTTAAATCAGCCAGACTGACAGCCAGTAGAAGGGTTCCTCAGATGAGGGACCTGAAGTCCTCCTCGCTGGAACTGCTGCTAAATCACATTAGAGGACGCTCCTGCCTCCTGTGGGCCAAGCTGGCTGCCGTGGTTGAGCTCCACTGCCCTCTTCTGCCAGAATTCGGACTTGACCGGGTGGTGGTCACGCTGGTGAGCGCTGCAGCCACTTGCGCCTTCACTATGTAATCAGCTTCTCTTTGAAACGGAGAGTTCCATCTGGTGACTGTTGTAGGCAGTGCACGCTTCCTGCGCCTGCTGGTTCCTCCAGCCAAACTTCTGGTGGTGATGCAGGTACCAGGGGCTTAGACAATAAGGTAACCCTGGTAGCAAAGGGGCCTTTCATGGATATCATGGGGGTATATTCCACCTGATCCCCCACGTATAGGCTGTGACGGGCTTGGGGCAGGTAAGACCGTTTCACAGACCTGCAGCCCACAAAATACTCCTTGCTGTCCTCATCGTCCGCAAGTTAGCCACTGCCTCGCTCCACTGAAAACCATGGGATGGTTCCCTTACGCCGTTCCAGTGTAGGGTCTCTCAGCCTCGGATGGTCCGGTACTTGGATGATGCAGTCCTCCATTGCATTCTTGTAGTCCCATAGGGTCTGGGCGTGGGCCATCACTGATACAGGCACAATGGGATTCTGCCGCATGGAAGGTGTTTTTGTTCTCCTCCTGGGCAGCAGAGTGGACGCTCCAGCTGCCTCCGCTGCACCAGCCGGCACGGTGAGCATCGAGTCAGGAGCAGGTGGGATTCTCTTGGCCAATTTTGACACTGTGATCTCCTCTGAACTGGACGGTGGGTCGGGGTACTCACTACCAAACACCATCTCTCCCCACCTTGGTCGCAGTTGTTTTGCCGTGCTGTGATATCTTGTTCACCACTGGCTTGAAGTGGAGAGGAGGGCGGAGTAATGAGGGAGGAGTCCTCACTCCCTATACGTGCAAATAGATAGTTCCCGGTGGGCCTGGCTGTTTTTTCCCGCTTCTGAGGGGGGCGTATCTTCATTTTCCCGCTCTTGAGGGGGCGTATCGTTATTTTCCCGCTTCTGGGGGCCAAGGTGGGGGGCAAGAAGAATGCGTACGTACCGTACATAGCGTTAGCGTTCAAAATTGTAAGAACATTTATGAAAAAAATACAAAGCGAATCTGAATAAATCCGGAGTAGGAAAAAAGAAGGATTTGTAACGAATCTACGAAGCGGCGAATAGATTTGCTCATCTCTAACTCCTATCTAGAGGGGAGGATTAGGATGGTTATCCCCATTCCTGATTTTAACTATACCTCACCTGCTTGTGTACAGTGCAAACATGAGATAACATAACAAACCAAGCTTGGCCGATACCAGCAGGTCTGGATTACTCAATATACAGTTCCTCTTTTAACAGCGTGAATGAGAGATCAAGGAGTTTAGTGGTAACAGTGTGTTGCCTCCCGGGTGCTCGGGTTCGGCATATCATGGATCGGATTGACAGATTGCTGGGTGGGGCTGGGGAAGACAGCACATTGGCACCAATGACAAAATCAGGGGGAGATGGAAGGTCCTTAAAAATGATTTTAGGGAACTAGGAGAGAAGCTCAAGTCCAGGACCTCCAAGGTAGTGTTTTCAGAAATACTACCAGTGCCACGAGCATCACTAGAGAGACAACGGGAGCTTAGGGAGTTAAATAAGTGGCTCAGAGGCTGGTTCAGGAAGGAAGGGTTTGGGTTCATGGAGAACTGGGCCGACTTCTCTGTCGGCTACAGACTCTACAGTAGGGATGGGCTGCACCTTAATGGGGAGGGTGCCACTGCCCTGGGGGAAAAAATGGTTAGACGGCTGGAGGAGCTTTTAAACTAGGATCTGGGGGGGAGGGTGGGGGTCAATACTAATAAGGGGGTAGATAGTGTAGATAGAGAGTGGGTCATAGGAGGGGAGAGTGGGGGGTTAGTGGGGGTTGGGATTAGTGAGGAATGTAGGGAGAATATTGGGCAAAACTTTAACCAAAGTAACCCAAAAACCCCGGATATTCACTTCACAGGTAATAGTAATTTAACAAGGGGGGTAAAAAATATACATAGGCCTCTTAAGTGTATGTACACTGATGCCAGAAGCCTGACTAATAAAATTGGTGAACTGGAATTAGTGATGAGGACTACGGAGGAGGACTACGACATAGTGGGAATAACTGAGACATGGCTGGATGATAGCTATGACTGGGCAGTTAATGTACAGGGTTACAGTCTGTTTAGAAAGGATCGTCAAAACCGGAGAGGGGGAGGGGTCTGCCTTTATGTAAAGTCCTGTCTAAAGCCCACACTCCGGGAAGATATAAGTGAGGGACATGAAGATGTGGATCACTATCACTGTGGGTAGAAATAAATGGAGCAAAAAACAATAATAAAATACTAATAGGAGTTTATTATAAACCCCCTAGTATACCAGAGCCCATGGAAAATCTACTTCTAAACAAAATAGACGAGGTGGCAAATCATAATGAGGTCGTTATTATGGGGGATTTCAACTACTCAGATATAGACTGGAAAACTGAAACCTGTATATCTCATAAAGGAAACAGGTTCTTGGAAATAACCAAAGACAATTACCTTTCCCAACTGGTTCAGGACCCGACTAGAGGGACGGCCATACTGGACTTAGTATTAACCAATAGACCGGACAGAACAACAGATGTGCAGGTTGAGGGACATCTGGGAAATAGTGACCATAATATAATAACCTTCCAACTGTCATTCAAAAGAGCGTTTCTTCAGGGAGGAACAAAAATACCAAATTTCAAAAAAGCAAAATTTAGCCAACTAAGAGAGGCCATAGGCCTAACTAACTGGGACAAAGTCCTCAAAAATAAAAATACAGCCACAAAATGGAATATTTTAAAAAGCATCCTAATATCTAATTGTGAGAGGTACATACCTTATGGGAATAAAAGGTTAAGAAAAAAACGATGTGGATAAACAGAACTGTAAAGAAAGCAATAAATGACAAACAGAAAGCATTTAAATCACTAAAACAGGAGGGGAGCGAGGAAGCATTGAAAAACTATAAGGGAAAAAAATAGAATATGTAAAAGACAAATAAAAACAGCCAAACTAGAGACCGAGAGGTTAATCGCCAAAGAGAATAAAACTAACCCTAAAATGTTCTTTAATTATATAAATGGTAAAAAGTATAAACCTGAAGGTGTCAGCCCCTTACAGAGTAATGAGGGGGGAGTTGCAGAGAACGATGAGGAGAAAGCAAAGCTACTAAATATCTTTTTTCCACTGTATTCACTGAGGAAAATAAACTGTCAGATGAAATGCAGAATATAAAAGTAAATTCCCCATTAACAGTGCCCTGTCTGACCCAGGAAGAAGTAGAGCTGCGTCTTAAAAAGATTAAAATCGACAAATCGCCAGGACTGGATGGCATACACCCCCGTATCCTATTTGAATTAAGTAATGTCATCGCCAGACCCTTATTTCTGATATTTAAGGACTCTATACTGACAGGGAGTGTTCCACAGGATTGGCGCATAGCAAATGTGGTGCTAATATTCAAAAAGGGTCCAAAAACAGAGCCCGGGAACTATAGGCAGGTAAGTTTAACATCTGTCATGGGTAAACTGTTTGAGGTTTTTCTAAGAGATGCTATCTTGGAGTACCTTAATAAAAATAAGCAAATAACTCCATATCAGCATGGCTTCATGAGGGATTGGTCATGTCAAACCAATTTAATCAGTTTCTATGAGGAGGTAAGTTTTAGACTGGACCGCGGCGAATCAATGGATGTCGTATATCTGGACTTCTCCAAAGCATTTGACACGGTACCACATAAAAGGTTAGTATATAAAATGAGAATGCTTGGCCTGGGAGAAAATGTCTGTATGTGGGTAAATAACTGGCTCAGTGATAGAAAACAGAGGGTGGTTATTAATGGTACATACTCAGATTGGGTCACTGTAACTAGTGGGGTACCACAGGGGTCAGTATTGGGCCCTATTCTCTTCAAAATATTTATTAATGATCTTGTAGAAGGCTTGCACAGTAAAATATCAATTTTTGCAGATGACACTAAACTGTGTAAAGTAATTAACACAGAAGAGGACAGTATACTGCTACAGATAGATCTGGATAGACTGGAGGCTTAGGCAGAAAAGTGGCAGATGAGGTTTAACATTGACAAATGTAAGGTTATGCATATGGGAAGGAATAATGCAAGTCACCAGTACATACTAAATGGTAAAATATTGGGTAACTCTGACATGGAAAAGGACCTAGGAATTTTAGTGAACAGCAAACTAAGCAGTAGAAACCAGTGTCAGACAGCTGCTGCCAAGGCCAATAAGATAATGGGTTGCATCAAAAGACGCATAGATGCCCGTGATGAGAACATAGTCCTGCCACTTTACAAATCACTAGTCAGACCACACATGGAGTACTGGGTACAGTTCTGGGCTCCTGTGAACAAGGCAGACATAGCAGAGCTGGAGAGGGTTCAGCGGAGGGCAACTAAAGTAATAACTGGAATGGGTGGACTACAGTACCCAGAAAGATTATCAAAATTAGGGTTATTCACTTTAGCAAAAAGACGACTGAGGGGAGATCCAATAACTATGTATAAATATATCAGAGGTCAGTACAGAGATCTCGCCAATGATCTATTTATCCCTAGGACTGTGACTGTGACGAGGGGACATCCTTTGCGTCTGGAGGAAAGAAGGTTTGTACACAAACATAGAAAAGGATTCTTTACAGTAAGAGCAGTGAGACTATGGAACTCTCTGCCTGAGGAGGTGGTGATGGTAAGTTCACTAAAAGAGTTCAAGAGAGGCCTGGATGTATTTTTGGAGGGTAATAATATTACAGGTTATAGTTACTAGAGAGGGGTTGATCCAGGGAGTAATTCTGATTGCCTGAATGGAGTCGGGAAGGAACTTTTTTCCCTAAAGTGGGGAAAATTGGCTTCTACCTCACAGGGGTTTGCCTTTCTCTGGATCAACTTATAGGAAAACAGGCCGAACTGGATGGACAGATGTATTTTTTCGGCCTTATAAACTATGTTACTATGTTACTAGTGTTAGCCTCATGTGCCATTGCAGTAGGGCTTGTAAAAGTGTAAAGAGGACTGTATACAACATGAATTCCATGCTTTGACTACAGTAAAGGACTGCCAAACCCAAATTACAGATTTGTGTGGTATATTATGACAGTATGGCATAAGTGGCATTATTCATGGTCATCTGCCTTATATTGTGAACAGCGAAAAATACAGGAACTGATGGCCGGTGCTAGCATTAGGTATTTAAGAAAAGAAAACTGCAGCTTGTTCTTAAACTGCAGAAACAGTTTGTCATGAAACAGCTAGAACAGTGACTGAATGTAACTTTCTTCATGGCCTTGTAGATTTCTGTGTGGTTGCTCAAGTACTGTATACATTTTAGGGTACCAATCTAAAGAGATACACTTTCATGGGCTATGTGTCATCCTTACTTTCACAAGGGAATACTTAAAAAGTCAGTCCAACAATGTGCACAGTGCAGTCACTGAAGATTATATAGATCTGTTCTCTGTTATAACAGTGGGATTGGAATAAATTGTCACTCGTAACTGCAGTAAATGGTTACTGAATATAAAAGCAGTAGGGAAGACTGCTGCACAATTTGAGCTTCACAAATAAGACCATTTACCATTGACAGAAGCCACTTAGACATCAGGTAAACAGTTTTCTTCACCCAATATCCTGTCTAATACACAGGTGCCTATCAAGCTCATCCCCCTGTAAGGCCAGAGGTTATTTCTTACTGGTTTGTACATATTCTGTATGAAGGCTGCAACAAATTGCAAGACACTTCTTAGACATAAGAGCTTTTAATTTTATAAAAGTATTTTGAAATGTATGATTACATTATTTTATATTGATTTGTTATTGATTGATATGTCCCTATGAGATATCAAAAGTATTTAGAAAATTCAGTGACTACTTAATAAATTATCAACTGAGATTTACCATTCCCCATGAGAATAGAGGTTTTCTATGCTTAGAAAGCTAATACATATTCACAGGCACAATATATGATTATAAAGATACGAGTAATATGTATTAGCTTTAGCGTTTATAGGTATATTCCAATGTAGGCCCGCAGATGGTATTGAAATATACTGATCTGTGTATAGTGTTATGGATAAAGTTCTATTACTTTGTACAAATTTCAATCCAGTGATAGCACGTTATAGTCACCTAGGGTAAGCAAAAAAAAAAAAAGTTCAATCCCCCTTTCCCCAAAATGAAAATAAAAATAAATAAACAATTACAAAAACATAATAGGCATTGCTGTATATGAAAATGACCATAATCAAATTAAATAATAATAAAAAAAATCTAAATTTGTCATTTTCTCAAAAAAGTGATTAAAAAGCCATACACACCCCAAAATGGTATCATTAAGGGTATGTTCACACCATGTTTTTCCCATCCTTTTAAACATATCCAAAAAACGTATACGTTAAACTTGGACTGATGCAGTGGCATCTCTTCACCATAGAGTACTATAGTAAAAAAAAAATATACCTTTTTTTTTACCAGACTGTGCAGGATACAAGAACGTGCTATGCTGCATTTTTGTATCTTTTTTTTTTGTAATGTATATGTCAAACAGAGGAATAAAACATGATTTGAACCCACCCTAAAAAGTACAGCTTGCACCACAAAAAATGAACCCTCACACAGCTCTGTAGATGACACTATAAAAAAGTTATGGGGGTCAGAATATGATGATAGATAGTTATTATTTTTCCAAAGGTTTTATTATTATTATTATTATTATTATTATTATTATTATTTTTGTATTAAAACACAAGTGAAACTATACATATATACCCCATTTGGATTTTTTTTTCAGCTGGCCACTAAATCCTATGCGATATTAAATGGTGCTATTAGAAAGTACATCTTGTCGCCCCCCCCAAAAAAACCCTGATATGGCCATGTTAACAGAAAAATAAAAAACGTTGTGGCTCCAAGAAGTCAGGGAGTAAAAGATGAAAATGCAAAAATCATCCGGGTAGAAGGGGTTAAACATTTCAGTCCATTGTGCGAAGTGTCTTTTAACTGCAAGTCCATACTATTCAAAAGGGGAACCGTGTGATTTGGGTCATATATTTATATAGTCCCTTCAGAGAAGGTGATGTGGGAGGAATAAATTAAAGAGTTCTTGTTCTTGTTGTGAAAAAAGACCCAGAGATTCTTTTCTCTGGGTCTTTGTTCACAACTGGGCAGTCTCCACTGCCAAAATTCAAAGGAGCTTGGACCAAAGGCACTCTGTAGTGTGAACCTGGCCTTACTGTTGTTGCTGCACTACCAACCCTATTGAGTGAATACAGTATTCTAGATATCTAATAAGAAGGTTACCACTCGATATCACAACTATATTAGAAAGGCGAAAACATAAGAGGTAATTTTTATTTTTTATCAGTCAAACCCGTGGTTGATCAATGATAAATTTGAAGAAATATAACCTGTTACAATGTAGCACTGCAGTGTATGCAGTGAATGCTGGTCACAAATGTTCCTTTACATCAAATAATTTTTACCAATTTAAATCCAGATCACTTTCAAGAAACAGTTGATTTTCTAACAAATGCAATTTCAGGAGGTCAGGACTGGTGAGGGCAGCTTCCGCCTGAGTCCCAGAGAAATGTGCAATATCCAGGCCAAATTATAAGTGCTACTCTGGTAGGTTAATTCAGTCAGCCCCTTCCTCTAAACATTTACACAGGATTCACAAGTGAATTGGATTGTCTTGCAAGGGGCAAATTCATTTTCTTTTTGCCTTTATGTATCTCAGTGACCGGAAAAATGAGACACAAAGCTCAAGATCAATTGTATTTAATTAGGTGACTTATCCCTCTGTGTATACTGTACTCTGGTATTTTTTGCTCAAGATCTGGAGAAACAGAAACCTCGGTGCTAAGCATTTTATTTATGTCAAATGGATTTTTTGTTAGGGTACGGCCACATGGTCAGGTTTCTGCATGCAGTTTTGGAAGCCAAATTCAGAAGTTCGTTCGTAAAAGGAGAGAACCTGTAAATGACAGATATGACTTCTCTCTTTGGAATTAGTTTTGGTTTCCACAACTGCATGCAGAAACAAGACATTGTTGCTGTACCCTTGGCCTCAGAGTATTTCTCTTAGAGCAAAGCCAAAATGAACCACTGAAAATAATACAATGTTATCCAGCACCATGTCGTAGTGAACAGAAACCACAAAGCAGACTATGCAGCTTTTCTGTATTAGCAGATCACAGCTGGACATAGGCATAAAATAGCTGTCAGAACAGTAGGCAGGAAAACACACACAGTGAGCCCTAACTTAACCCAACCCACTTTCCCTGCCTACTTGCAGTGCAAGCCCTGAGCAGCAAGACCGCAACTGGTCGACATTCCCTGTAAGTGCCAGATAGACACAGAGACACAAGCATACAGAGGCGGTTCGTACAGAAATAGGTCAAAACTGGGAGCACAATGCGGTACAAAATCAGAGGATGGAGGGTAGTCGAAATATCCAAGCCAAAGTCAGAACCAGATGGGTAACATGGTACACAATCACTAGACAGAGGGAGGTTAGAGGCAAGCTGAGGTCAAGATAACAAACAATCCAATATACACAGACAGAACCAGAAGCACAGCATGGAAGTAAACCTCTAACTGGCAAGGATGGATTGCCAGCAGGGAATTTAAATAGAGCACCGAGTCCCTGATCAGAACCTGGACCTCCTACAGTGTGCGTGTGCTGCTGGAAGATGGTGAGAAAATGCTCAGTTTTTATCGATGTGCCTGTGTCACCGGGTGGGGGTGGGGGCGGGACATCCGTGATTAGGCCACGCATCACGAGGGGGGGCGCGCATTAGACACGCATCGGCGTATTTGCCGATTAGGCACGCATCACGAGGGGGGCGCAGGACTCACCGAGTTTCAAAAAAATTCTACCCAAAATTCTACCCACAGAAGCATGTTAGAACATTGCTTTTGTCTGTGGGAACCATAGAGTCCTATGGTGATTTAAGCTTGGGTTCTGGTTGTTTCAGGTGTAATATGTAATATTAAAATGTAACCTTACTACAGCCATGTAAAACAGGCCTTGTATGGATTTTCTCCACAAATAATATCACCTATCCATCACTGTGGGCCTCACCACCGATACCCCCACCAATCACTAGACCAGTGGTTCCAAGACCCCTGTTTCTCCCTAATAGTTCATCGGGCAATTCTGATTTTTAAGCATGCTTAAATATCAGTGCTTCTGTCTAATCACGATCTGCTTCTGGCAAACCAGTAGACAGTATGGGGACGAGTGATGGTATAGCGATCGTTCCTCCCCATGCTATGGAGGAGATCGCTGCATGTAATAGCAGCTGTCTTCTCTGCCAGCTAGCAAGCGAGCTAGCAGGCATTAAATCTACTCCCCTATTGTGTTTGAGGATGGCTGGACCATTGCACCAATTAAGCGCTTGTTACCTTTTGTCTCACCCCTATCTCCTAATAGATTGTAAGGTCTTGCGAGTAGGGCCCTCAATCCTCTTTTTTTTAATTGTTGGCTTGTTTGTTGCTATGTTAGTTATGACTTGCACTTAAACCCCTGAGTGTAAAGTGCTGTGGAATATGTTGGCGCTATATAAATAAAGATTATTATTATTATTATTAATTAGAATAAGATTAGACCTATAATAAGACCGGCTATGAAAAACTATAAAACCTCTTTACACTGCCTGTTGTTCTGGCTGAACGAACACTCGTTCTTGCAGTAAATTATTGTTCCAGGTGCAGCAGATCATGCTGTCTAAGTAGCCATCACTTATTCTCATACTGTGGAGGTGATCACTGCATGTAAATGCAGTGCTTCATCCCCACTGAATGAGCAGCCAATTGTTGGTAAGAAACACTTCCATCCCAATAATTGGCTGCAGGTCGGAGCATGTAAATCAGTGTTAACCCGTTTATTAGATTTAAATCGCATCCTTACATTACATTGTAGAAATATATGCTTTCGTGGCTGCCCACCTGAATGTTTTGTAGTAGATACATATGTAGTAACTAGTGATGAGCAAAGTTATCAAAAATTTGATTCGGCTACTTTTCCAAATTTCACAAAGAAATTACTTTGTCACAAATCGCATTTCATTGTATGTAGCAGACGCAATGATGGGGAACGGCGATTGTGCAGCCCACACCCTGTTATTGAACCCCTCAGATGCTGAGTTCATCACTGATCGTGGCATGGGACATTAAAATTGAGGCATTTCAGGGTTTATTCAGGGTAAAGAAAAACATACTCACCTTATCCATTTATTTATCCATTGTAACAATGTTGTTTGTAATTTGAATCAATGTCTGGATCCCTTATTGTGATGCACAAAAAAATATTTTATATGATTATCTTATGCCTTAGAGTACACTGATTTATAGTAAATTATTTGGTTCAGTTAGATCAGGCCGTATTGATTTTGACATAATATATTAAAATATGGCGCTAATGTCATTATGTTTTGCTTTTTCTAACTAAACCAGGACACTCACGTCATGCCAACTGTCTTTGGTCATACACCCTAACCTACCTTATTTTATGCCTCAGGCAATGTATGTGATCTCCCAGTGAATAATATAAAGCTTAGTGCTAGATTTATTTACCATGAATTTATTCAAATAACATGGTAAATAAAAGCAACCATAATAAGAACTCTAGAGAAGAGTTAACGTGATCTGAGATTTCATCTTTTTGCATTTTAACTTCTTGTTCCACCCACAAATGTCTTGTAACTGCACCTGGAATATATAAGATTGTGCCTCCAGGTGGGGGAACTAAAGGCTCCCATAAACTGAAGTCACTGTAGGATGGTTATCATTGTCTTTTGACAGAATACCGTGAAATCATGTTTCTGGTCATCTTGCACCACACCTTGGGATATATCTGGTTAGTTAATTATTCATTCATAACAGACATTTTATGCCCTTTTATCATGGCATACATCAGTTACCCATCCTTGTCTCCAATGACAGGTTAGACATTAAAAACATCTAAGTGCTAGAGGGCTTCTAGAACCTCTTGAAAACTGTATATTTCATAAACCCTCTCCAGTGCTTAATTTGGGCCATGAGTAAATCTATCTCCACAGATCTTATACTCAGAGATGAATAGATCACATGTAAAAATATTTTTGCCCTTCCCAGATTGTTGGCAAAGCAATAGCTGATATGCAATTAAAGTGGTTTTCCAAGAGTTTATTTTTTTACTGGTGACCTATCCTCTGAATAGTCGGTGGGGGACTGACAGAGAATAGGTCATCAGTAAAAAAACAAAAAGTTTTCATAAAAATCAGTAAAAGAAATATCATTGAGTTTCCACAAACAGTTCTTATGTTTTTCAACTCAACGCCAATTTAAGGATTGAAGTTGACTGAGCTGACAAGGTCATAGGTTCCATCTCTGAGGAAGAGCCACAAAAGGTCTAGAAATTAGAAAGTAGTTCACCCTCAGTAAACAAAGTGTCATGTACTTACCCGTCCATGCTACTGCAGTGAGTCCGGAGTCTCTAATGCAGCACCGCCAGCATCACTCCATCTCCTCTCCAATAAGTCCAGCTGACAGTGGGGGCTGATTGTCCTATCAGGGACACTGGACACAGTTGCCTGTGTTTGGTCTTCCTGCCTTAAAATCTTTGTTGCATACTCTCTGGATTCAGGATCTCTGACCTGCTGTCTGTTTGTGACCTTGCCTCTGTCTGCTGACATTGCCTCTGACGTTATCTCCTGGTTTTGACCCTGTGTGTTGTCTCTCCTTTGGTTCTGTGGTGTGATTCAATTTTTGACCTGTTTTATATGTCTACCCCTTCACCCAGTTTACGTCCTATGCACTTAGCCTAGTAACCATCGCTCAGTTGGGGGCCATTATGTTGATGATGGCGATTCATCCAAGAAGGTAGGGACAGTGGTGTGGGTGGGGGTCAGGGTTGCACTGTTCCATACCTAACATATCAGAGAGATGGGAAGATAAGAAAAAGGAGTGGTCTCCATCCGAGTGATGATAGAAATGTTTTATGGAAGTCAATGCTAACTTAGCATACATAATGAGCTAAAATCCATTTGGAAAGATAAAATATGGCCATGTTCAGTATGTGGTTGTCTCTTAATTGTATTTTCTGCAGGATAATGAAATGTATTGCAGTTTTGCTATCTAAATAGAATGGATCATTTGGATACTCCACTATATACTATACTATATTATACTATGATAAGTTTATGTCAATGGGGTTGTCTACCTTACGTAACCTTAAGTAATCTATTAGATAATTAAAGAGTTGTCCACATCACACTTTGCCATATGCAATCACTTATATGGCTCTGAAGATCACATTACAATGAAATCTTGTTGTCACTTTCAGAACTCTCGCCCTTGGTGTTTTGATATAATCACACTTTGAAATTGTATTCTATGCAAATCAGAGGCAGGAAGTCATGCATGCTCTTCTCTCATTGGCCAAGACGTGGAGTCACTCCCACATGCGTCATCCATGGTATGTCTGAAATGTTGCGCATGCCTTGTAGATCTGTAGATCTTGTGGATCCTTCTCCACTTTGAACATGTGCAGTGAGTTGGGCAGGCTTCAGCAGTAATTCTGTGGTACAATTACACAGTTTGACTAAATGCTAAAGCTGATAGCAATGATTGCACAGTAATTTGATCTACAACGTTACATAAAGTAAGTAGTTGCATATGGTAAACTGTGATAACGGGTTTCCTCTAATATAAAGATTTTCATATACCCTTAGTTGAGAGAGGATCCCCTGTTTGGGATCCTCATCGCTTGTCCACAGTGGAGAGAAGTTACAAAGAACATCTCTCCTCTTTGGAGGACCTGTCCTGTCCTGCATTTCAAAGACAACACATTGATATGAATGGGCACTAAGCAATGCCTCATTACAACTGTTTGCAGGGGCTCCCAACAAGGGGATACTTTAAGATTAGCAAATTGTCTAATTAGTAGAGACTATCAAAATTTCAGAACCCCTTCGGGGGGCATTGGGGCAACCGTTTAATACGCTCAAATATGAGCCAGAATGGAGCTGCTGAAAACATTGGGGGTAATTTATTATCAGATATACGGCAATTTTATATGTCGCTGATTTGGTCACAAAGGGGATCAAAGAGGATTTGTGGACTAATCTGCGACTTTTCCCTGCTCATGCCAGGTCTGAAACAGGGGGTCTGGAAGGTGGCGTGCTGGCTGGCCCATCTCATTTATCATTTTCTATGTCTGTTTTAGGTGTAGAAAATGATCTAAATCTATGCCAGCTAGGGAGCTGCCGTAGATTTAGACAGGCAGTTGATGCGCCTAACTCATGTAGAGGTCGGCGCCTCTACATAACTTCAGCGCATCCACCATCAGCGCAGGGTTTATTAAGACCAGCATTTAAAATGCTAGTCTTAATAAATAACCCCAATTGTGTCCAGCCCTGAAGCAACCAGCAGGTCTATATTATATGAATAGAATATTGATTTCCATGGCAACAGTGAACATATAAACATTCATGTCAACTCATCTTGCACATACTAGCAAATCTCTTTGAAGGGAGAGCCTAAATTGGAGCTTTGATATAAGGCTGCAGATTTTGTTGCAGAAAATTTGAAAGGATAAAATGCTAGGTTTTATGTGGTCTATATTAAAAAGGAATTTGAAAAAAACTAATGTGGTTTTACCATTGCCATAGTCTCTTTACATTTAAGAGATATTCAGTATTACTCCGTGGAAGAAGGTAATGCGGGGAAGAGATGTGTCAGAAGCAGGTAAGGGATTTTCTTTATTATAGAAAACAGGTGAACAATGAATTTCGGGGCCAAAAGGGCCCCTTCATCAGATTTAGGTTTTTACAGTATATTTAAGTCTTGTATTCTTTCTTCGACTTCCTACATGATTTCCTGTACTGTCATGGAAGTATCTCCTTCCACCTAATGAAAGCCAGGGTATTTTTTCTACCCATTCAGACAAGTCTATGTCTGTGAAATAGCTGCTTGTGGCAAATGAATAGGTTAAATCTGGATCTGCCTAGCTCATATATTGTATTAGATCTCAACTCCTGTTCCACATTTACATTTTATCTCCATAGAAATTAACATATCAGGCTTAAATACCCAGCTAAATGTAACAGCCACCATATCAAGACCTCAAAGATCTTTTGCAGGTGGAATGTGCTCTCTGCATAAAGCTTAATGTATAAAGGCCATTTTGTATAATGTCGCACACTGTCATTTCGTATTTGTACAAAATTACCACTTGGCAAAAGGCTTTGTCAGCATAATTGCAATGGAAAAAAAAATATTCACCCCAATAGAAGGCATAATTATTTTCTTTGTAATTAAAATATTCTTTTATTGTACATGATATGAATGTTCTCGCTGCCGTGGGCTTTTTTTTAATGCGAAGCTTATCTATGATTGTCAAGAGGAGACAATGATTTCCATTTTTACACTGCAGTTTTGGTTTCTTTTGTTCTGAGTTTTCTCTTTTTCTTTTACTTTTCTCTGGCATCCGGAGAAGGAGGAACCTATTTGGATCATATCTGACAGAGGTGGCTTTATTGTAAAGACAGCTAAACTAAAGGGAATTTTGTTATCATGCAAGTGGCACTTAAAGGCTAGAAAGGTTTTACCCTTGAAAGTCTTGACTCTAAAATAATTTGCCCAGATGTTCTCAACCGGATACCTGTTTCTCTTTACTTTCTGTTGGATGCTGGTATTACCTACCAACTCTTTCATAAAAATTATTTTCTAAACATTAACTTTTATATTATTTCATTATAAGCAGTGTACCTGTTGTCTTTTAGGTTGAATTCACATCATGTTTTTGCATTAACGGATGCCTCAGACCAATGCCATACAGTGGCATCTGTTCACCATAGAGTTCCATTATAAAAAAAAAAATACGTTAAAGTATGTTTTTTTTACTGGAGGATAGAAAAGTGTGGTGTACTACGCTTTTGTTTCCTTTTTTCCCAATGTATACGTTAAAGGGATGGCAGAAATGTGATTTGAACTCTTATACCTTCTATATGTCATAGTTGATGAGGACCAGGAGAGATCTATTGCATGTATGTAAGGCATGTGGTCTGTAGTGCGAGTGGACTGAAGAGGATGCAGAAGTTTTCATCACACACAAGCCCACCAGCAAGGGCCAATACGGGTAGATATATCTAGGGGAAACCAGCGTTAAAAATCATATGGTCACTTAGACATTTTCTGTTATAGGTCCGAATTGATAAAATGCTCATCTAATGATATTATTTATGGAAAGAGGAGGCTTGTAAAGAGACTACCTCTCTATGAGTTTCCCTTAAAAAAGTGACTGTAATTTCCAAAATCAGTATCGAAGCAAGCATTATGCCATGTAGGGTAGGTGCTCTGAAACATAACCATACCTTCCTGAAGTTGTCTAACCCTGACAAATATGCCTTTTTATTTTTATGTAAATAAGGTTCTTGGTGTACAGTGGGCAGGGCCGCCCCGTTCCGGACACCTGATTACCCCTGCATCATCACTGCCAGTTCCAAAAACTCAAGGACTGTCAGTCTAACAAGAGGGGAGTAAATTGTTCACCAAACAGAATGGCCCTATCCCTAGTGCAATGAAAACCTTTTTTGCATAAAAATAGAAATAATGTTTTTCCCCTGATCTGGATTTTGACAAAGTAGGTATGTTTTGAGACATCTACTCTTGGTAGATGGTAGTATGCCTACTTTGAAATTACTTTGGAGGTGACAGACTCCCTTTAAACTGTTGTGCTAGGTTTATTATTTGGGAGTCTGTATATTAAGAAAATCATCTGGAAACTACAAATTTTGGGGAAAAGAGCAGTCTTAATTTGGGAATCCTTCTGATTAGTGTCTTCTTGTTCAACTGGCAATGTAATGAGTTAGGGACTAATTGTACTTTTTGTCCCCCATTAGTGTAGTCAGGGTGAAACAAAAACCCTCCTGGGCCAGGATATTTAGATATAGGGTGAGGATATTAAACTTTAACTTAGCCCTGGGTAAAGGAAGCCAAGCTATGGCTCTGTTGCCCCACCTAGGTTCACTACAAATTTTGAAAGTTCATGATTCATCTCATCTCTATTGATTTCATTTTGCAGCTACTAGGGTCAAGTTAGGATACTAGAGGAGTTTGCTTAGCACCCTATATATTTACCGTAACCAAGGACAGAGCATTGGGAACACCATTGTGGTATTACGTTTAGAATGAAACATACTATTAGAGATGGTAGGATCTACAGGCTAGCAGATTAAAGTGAATTTCATTTTAGAGAATCAATGTAGAAGAGAATCATTACAGATTTGCTCATCTCTATACTATTCTAAATATTTGGGAGATGTAATGTATGTAATATAATTATTAAAATATATGCAACTGTTGTAAAGTCAAAATATCCTGCTGGCAATAATTAATAGCACTAATGTAAGATTGAAATCATTTTAATCTAATGTATGCTTAAAACCTCCAGGGTTGATAATGTCTGCTTTCCTCCCCCATACTATGCATTATTATGGAGATGCTGGAATATGTCAGTGTTTAGTAATCTGTTCTGCCATTTATCTGTCAAACATTCTCTTTAAGGAATAGCTGATGTGTCGTTCCAGGCTCTCCCTGTCTGTAATCCTGACATGATTGATTGGGCGATTGCAAAGGAAATTATGTTACCCTAGGATGTATGAAAAAGCAATGAACTGCTGGATACTTTCACAGTGACATTCCTCGGACCTATTACAACCTTGCCATAATGAGCTACATGGTTGCCATCATATTAATATTGAGACATATGACACTAGTCAATCTGTGGAATGTATGCAAATGGACTTTGCCTACATCCTGCTGAAGGAATACAGTTTGGTGATTTTACAAGAAAAGAATTTTAAAGGGGTTATTCGGACCTGGAGATTTTTTTTTTACAGACCCCCAGGTGTGGCCAGACCTGCTGTGGTAATCATACTTACCAGATCCTCTCCTCTGGGTTCCAGCTACATGGCTTCCCCACCGGCTGTTTAGTTCCTAGGTCTCCCTGAGTCAACATCCAGTTTAGCATAGGTCAAGGACTGCTGTAGCCAATGACTGAATGCAGTAGTCATATGTCATCCCTGTGTAATATAACACACTGAAATGACACATGGCCAGTCATTGGCTGCAACCAGTTGTTGACCTCGGGACCTACAGAGCCAGAGCCCAGCAGTGGAGATCAGGTAAGAATGATTACCACTGATTGTGTCCCTGGAGTGAACAACTCCTTTAAGCACGTGCCACATATTCAAAACATGTAAAATTTCATATGAAACATATTACAAGGAGTATGCAAGGTAGATACAATGCAAAGAATATTGTATAACAATTGTAGTTTTAGTGGATTGAATATAACCATAACTGCTTTATTCCAAAAACAGTGCTACAACTGTCTATGAATTGTGTTTGGTATTTCCCTTGAAGTAAATGAGGTTATACTACAATGCGACACTCAACCTGTTGACAGGCGTGGCACTGTTTTTGGCAAAATTATTCCTCATATTCTAACCTCTTTATGAAAGATAACATGATGGAGGAGAAGAAGGTCCATTTGGTGTGTACATCCTATGCACATTACTTTAGTTTTCAGAAACTGATAATCTCCAACATTTTTTGTTGCTGTTTTTTGATCATCTGTGAATTATCTTTAATTACTAAACATTTAAATGGAAAATATTTAGCTATGTCCTCTATAATAGTAGTATTGAATAAACTGGCATCCATGAAGTGGAATATGTCAGAGAGTTACAAATTGCAAGGATAATATGGTACTACTTATCAAGCTTCTTATCTATGTTGAATGTGTGTCCTCTTTCACTGACTGCATCTTATTAATATATGTTTTCATTTGTTTCAACACTTAAAGGGGTTTTCCAGGATTTTAAATTTGATGACCTATCCTCAGGATAGGTCATCAATATCAGATCGGTGGGGGTCTGACACCCGGCACCCCCACCAATCAGCTGGTTGAAGAGAAGGCTGTGCGCCATGTGAGCGCTGCCTTCCTACATTGTCTAGCTGTTCGTCGTTAATGCAGTGGTAAGCAGATATACCTACAAGATGCCTTCCCATTTACTTCTATGGGATGGCTCCTTCCTACTCAAGTGTATTAGAACAAGCCATCCCATAGAAGTGAATGGGATGGCTTGTAATTACACCTGCTCACCGCTGGGATGTCAAGATTGAGCAGGTAAACAATAAAAGGAAGGCAGCACTCGCATGGTGTGCGGTCTTCTCTTCAACCAACTGATCAACGGGGGTGCTGGGTGTTGGATCCCCATCAATCTAATATTGATGACCTATCCTGGGGATAGGTCATCAATATTAAAATCCTAGAAAACCCCTTTAAATGTCCACCTTTGAATAACATAAAATTCTGCACCAATTCATTTTTTAATAAATCTTTTATAGAGATTAAAGTGGATTTTTTTCCGGTAAAGAGCTCCACATCCCTGGTATAGACATAGATTTAAAAGACAACATGTTGGCTTCCTGTAGCCACCACTAGAGGGAGCACTGGAGCTGACTGTATACATTTATACACTGGACCCAATAACAGTAAGCAGGTAGACAGCACATTATCTTTGAAATATCTGTCTATGCAGGGAATTTGAAATTCTTTGTAAAAATTAAGCTTTGACTGCTTTATAACTACAGTATATTGAAAAAATACTAAGCATAAAATTTTGACCTTAAAGGGAATCTGTCAGCTCTGAAACACCCTCCAAACTAGAGTAAGCGGTGTATAGTGTAAGTGACATTGAATCTGGTTATGTAAGTTTTATCTTCATACTTGCTTCCATTCTGATGTTGTGCTCCCACAAACCTACAGTAAAATGCACTCAGTGGACTCCAGTGCTCACTCACATAATGGACAGGACTCAAAGAAGAGTCCTCTCAATGTATTTTACTGCTGGTTTGTGGTAGCACAGCGTTGGAATGGAAGTGAGTATGAAGATAAAACTTACATATTCAGATTCAGCATCATTTACACTATATAACACTTACTCTAGTTCAGGGGGTGTTTCGGAGATGACAGGTTCCCTTTAAGAACAAAAACAACCTGATCATAAGGGGTACAGATTCACTGTATGTAATCATTCTATTGTACTCGTGTAAACTAAGGTATGTTCTCTATATGACCATTTCATGTTCACTGCATTTTTCAGTTTCAACAAGAAGTTGATCAGGCAGTCAAGTAGTCCTTTTACCTCTTTTCCATTTGCAGAATTTTCCGTTATTATGAACTGCATTGTGAGATGTAGACGTGGATATAATAAAGACTGAACTTTATTATGGTACATTAGATAGATAACATACTTGGTCAATGCCAAGGTGCCAAAAGGTGGACAGGATGAATAGATCATATAGTCTCTAATGTCTTACTGTAAGTTTATTATAAAGTAAAAGCTGTATGGGAGGGGGTTCAAACTCAATGAGCTATGTGTCCTTTTAGCCTTTTTGTTATATTGGCAGCATTCTGCAAGTGCTCTAAGATGTGGCCTAAGCATACAGATGACCACAGAGAGCCATCAAAGCACTCAGGAGTACGGAAAAATACTGATATATAGTGTAGTATTGCTCAGCTCATAATAAATACAGGGGACTGCGAGGTCACTAGATGGAAGAAAACTATAAAGTAATTTTATTTTATTGACAGCTCCTTCTATGAATGCTATCAATATTAAGTTTGTGTGTGTGTTTGGGAAAAAAACAGGAATTAAATAAAATATAATTTTTCTAAGTCTGAAACAAACGATAAAGAGAAGTATCTTGGATAAAACTTGGTTAAACATTGCATAGCTGGTATGCACGGACTGTGTATACATACACAGTGCATTCAGAAAGTATTTACATTTTGTTATGTTACGACCTTATACTAAAATAAAAAAAATCAGGTTATCCCCATCATTCTGCACTCTATACCCCATAATGAGAAAGTGAAAACAGAATGTTCAAAATATTAGCAAATTTATTGAAAACGAAAAATTAAAATCTTACATCAACATAAGTAATTCAGACCCTTTACTCTGGACTTAGGCCCCATGCAGACTACCGTATTTCACGGCCCGTATCGGGCCGTGAAAGCCCGGTCTGTGCTGCCCCAGAGGACGGGAGCGCACGGCGTCATTGATTGCTATGACGCCGTGCGCTTCCTGAGGCCGCCGCCGTACAGTGAAACCAATGACGCCGTGCGCTCCCGTCCTCTGGGGCAGCACAGACCGGGCTTTCACGGCCCGATACGGGCCGTGAAATATGGTAGTCTGCATGGGGCCTTAGTTGAAGCATCTTTGGCAGTGATTACAGCCACCAGTCTTCTTGGGTATGATGCCACAAGGTTTACACACCTGGATTTGGGGATTTTCTACCATTCTTCTCTGCAGATCCTTTCAAGCTCTGTCACGTTGGATGAGATCAATTGTTCAGGTCTTTCCATAGATATTCAATTGGTTCAAGTCGGAGCTATGGCTGGACTACTCAAGGACATTGCTGTCCCTAAGCCATTCCTTCTCTGTCTTGGCTGTGTGCCTTTGTTCGTTGTCTTCTTGGAAGGTGAGCCTTCTGCCCAGTCTGATGTTCAGAACACTCTGGATTAGGTTTTCATTAAGAATATCTCTGTACTTTGTTCCATTAAGCTTTCCCTCAACCCTGACTAGTCTCTCTTTCCCTGCTTCTGAATAACACCCCCACAGCATGATGCTGCCACCATTCACTGTAGGGATGATATTGGGCAGGTCATAGGCAGTGCCTGGTTTCCAAGACGAGTAGACAAAAAGTTCAATATTGTTTTCATCAGACCAAAAAGATATTTTTTTCACAGTCTGAAAGTCCTTTATGTGCTTTTTTTTTAAAACTCCAGGCGGGCTTTGATGTGTATTTTACTGAGGAGAGGTTTCTACCTGGCAACTCTGCCATAAAGTCCAGATTAGTGGAGTTGTGAGGAATATATGGAGTTATAATTTCATTCCTACCATCTGCTCAAGGTGAGGGGTAGTTGGGCAGAGGAAATCAGGCTCCATAGTGGCCCTGCTTTAAAACAGACCACATGTTTACTCAGCCACACTGGCAGCTCAGCTCCTTTTGCAGGATGAATGTCTGTAGGGGGCTGAGCTGGTCAACAACAACAAAGACATCATGGAACCGGGAGTTTATAAGAAATTCTGAAATGACTGTACGTCGCAGAAATACACCATTCGCGTCTTTGTAACCATGGGACCGAGATGGACTTTCTCCCGGACTTCGTTTACTTCGTTTGCTTGTGGGAAGCAGGGAAGGGAAGATATGGGGAACTCCCAGAAGGAACCAAATAATGTTGACCTGTTTGGTCTCTCATTGTACCTGGAACCCAGGTGGATCTGTTGGTACCAGAACCATCTCCCTATGAACCTCCAGTGAGGAGCTATGAGCCATAATGGGGTTTGTGTATTTTTTGCTACCAGGAGCAGGGAGTGGGGGGGAGTGGAATCCTCCTAGGCGGAGGGAGAGGCGTGACCAACTAAAGTTTAAAGTGGCCATGCAGGGCACAGACCATAGTCTTTCTCTGAAGGGGGTCATATCGTGGGAGCTTGGGAAACTCTACGTTATTGTCTCCCATGTCACTACAACTTTCAAGAGCCACCTACATACCTGGTAACTGACTTCTATCTGTTAACTCTGATTGTACCACCATCTGTATTTGCACATCTGACCATTGTATATATCTGTGTGTACATAGTGATGTCTCTAGTACACCAATAAGGCAATTAAATATATAAATTAATCTTGCGCTGTTCTGTATCCCGATCACGAATCCCCATGTCCGTGTCTTGGCATAACGTTATATGCTACCCAAGTTGGTTTCTGACCTGATATAATCCTGTTAACGGACAGGACTTATATCTAATGAGTAACTGGTGGCAGTCTACTGGGCTGGCAGGGATCTTTTTCATTGGGGCAGTGAAAAGGCTCTCTCAGCTTGTCAGGGTTGTGAGCAAGTATTATGCCACGCTGTCTGTTGTAGCATGGTCCACCCTCTCTCACTCCACGTGCCTCCCTTTGCCCATGTGGAAAGGAGGTATCTGTGTAAATTGTGCCAATCTGACCTTCCGTACTTCCAGGGAGGGCATAACATCATGTCTTGGTAATCAGTGATTAAACCGTACCACGTGATCCTGATGTACAATGACATCAGGCGGGGCTGCATGGTGCAGTATTGTCACAGGAGTGCTGCGGTAATGATAAATTTTGCGGAAGTTTATCCCATCTACACAGGGGATCTTTGTAGCTTAGCTAGAGTGACCATTGGTCACTTCTCTTATCAAGACCCATCTCTCTTGATGACGTTTTCTATTTAAGAACTATGGATGTCACTGTGCTTTTGGGAACTTTCAGTGCAGCAGAAATTTTTGTACCTTGCTCCAGACCTGTGTTTTTACACATCCCTACAGGCTGTTCTTTCCTCCTCAAGACTTGGTTTTTGCTTGGATATGCATTGTCAGCTGTGAGACCTTTTATAGACAGGAGCATGGTGTTCCAAATTATTACCATGACTCCCAACGTTGGTCCTGTGTGTCTCCACTGGTATTGAGTTAATCGAAGTTCACGAAATAGACCTCAATCTGAATTTCAATGAAAATTTTATTCACCGCAAACCAGCATTTACTTGTGCTTTGTGGTAACAAATCAACCATCGCCTTTCGCCGTCATTGCACCCGCTACTCACAAAGCAATGCGATTTGTGATGAAGTAATTCGTCTAGAAGCAAATTTCTTTGTGAAATTTTGCTAAGCGGCTGAATCAAATTTTTGAGAACTTCGCTCATCTCTAGTCTTCACATTATAAATGATAGCAGTAGGTGCTCTCCAGCCTCTCTGCGAACTCTGATGCAGTGTTCAGTGATGAAAGCAGGTTCTGCCTTGGCACTAATGATGGACACATCAGAATTTCCAGGAGAGCTGGAGAGCACCTACTGCCATCATACATAGTGCCAGGGGCGTTTCTAGGGTCTCAAAAGATCCGGAGCCCAAGCCCCAATGAATATGGCACAATTCTCTATGTCGACCCTCGTCCCAACCCTGCTATACAGCAGCACATACCTCACATCCAGAGCCTCCCAGGCGACTTCTCCTCTGATGTCGATCTTCTCTGTCATCATCTTCTCCATTTGGCCCAGACAACTTCTCTCAGCTGCCTTGACTCTGCAGAGTGTGACACACAGACATCTTATCTTCCTCACATTTCTATCATCCCCCAACTTGGAGTCCCCACAGCCTTATCCTGCTGCTCGCTGTGCCCCCCAAAACCTCCAAATACAATCCTGGAGAAATAATAGTGCCCCCATAGTAATAGTCCTACCAGTAGTAATTCCCTCATTAGTAACACTGCACCCTACAGTGACCCCAGCACTGATAATGCTCCCCAAAATTGTCCCCATTAGTAGAAAAGTCCTCCAGTATTAATAATACCCTCACAGAGCCCCTAGTAGTAATAAGGCTCCCTATTGTTCCCCCAGTGGTAATAAAGCTCTGTACAGACCCCTCAGTAGTAATAATGCCCCCTATAGTGCTCTTAGTAGAAATAAGGCAGATCTATAAGTCTCTCCTATAAAGCCCCCAGTAGTAATAAGAATGCATAATGTCCCCTGGATTTATAATACCCCTACAGTGCCCCCAGTATTTATATCGCTCCCCCTACTGTTATTATGCTCACCCTGAAGTGCCCACTGTAGTTATATTCCTCCCTTTAGTGTCCTCAGAAATTATAATTCCTCAGCCCCTCCACCATACAGTCCCATGTAAATAAAGCTATTTCCCTCCCTCCGCAGTAGAGTCCTATGTAAATAACATCACACCATCTCTCCAGCCCCCTCCAATATACAGTCCCATGTAAATAACATCCCTCTCTATCTACAGCCCCCTCCAAATACAGTCCCATGTAAATAACATCATTCCCACCCATAGCCGTCATCAACATACAGTCCTATGTAAATAATATCACTCCCTCCGACAGCCGCCTTCAACATACAGTCCCATGTAAATAACATCACGTCCTTCCCACAGCCACCTCTAACATGCAGTCCCATGTAAATAACATCACTCCACCCCACAGTCCCATATAAATAACATAAACCTGCCCTCAGCCACCTCCAACATGCAGTCCCATGTAAATAACATCACTCCACGGTCCCATGTAAATAACAGAATCCTGCACAAGTCACCTCCAACACACAGTCCCATGATAACATCCCTCCCTTCTGCCCTAACATACAGTCCCAGTTAAATAAGCACAACTCCCAGCATCCCTTTGCTTCTCCCTTCACTTACCTCTTCTGATGTAGCAGAGCTCACTGCAGCTTCTTCCCCACAATTTTACTCTTCAGTTTAGAAGACAGGGGTTGAACAGGACCTGCGATGATGTCAGTCATGTGACCAGTGCAGGATTGGATGGCACTGATCACATGACCTGTGATGTCATCACAGGTCCTACATATCTTGCGGTGTGTTAGATTCAATTGTACTGCCGTCCTGAGGACGGCAATACAATTGTATCTGTCTAACAGGCAGGACATTCGGGGTCTGGGAGAAAACATCAGGGGCCCAGGCCCCGAATGTTTTAGCCTAGCAACACCCCTGCATAGTGCGGAGACACAAAGGACTAACACCAGGTGTCATGGTGTGGGGTGCCATTAGCAATCATGAATCGTTCCCATCTGGTGTTCATGGAGGGAATATTGACCAGTCTCTGGTATGTTCACAACATTGTGGAATGCATATAATTTCTCCATTAAGCTTCTTATTCTACTATATGCAGCAATGCTTCATAGAAGTTTTTAGAATACTTCCACAATGCAGCATACAACAGCACATGCTATATTATTTTCTTATAGAGTCTTTATACATTTATTAGGGAAGTAAAATCCATATAAAAATTACAGACCCACAGAGCTATAGAATGGACAGTGTGCGATACTGTATTACAGATCACCATAACTCAAGATCTTTGTCCCCTTTTGTACATCATGACACACAGTAAGAGTAAGTCAAAGATTATTGCTAGTTCCCATATGTTACATTGAGGTGATTGTACGTTATTATGGAGCCTACATGTTCACTGCCTGAAGCAAAGCTTTAATACACAGCCCACTCCAGCCTGCAGTTATAATCCCCTCTGTCTGTCCCCAAGGATAGCAAGAAATAGGGAAAATGAATGGTAATATCACTGCAGGATCAAACTAAAATTCAAACTAAAAGGAGTTTGTTCATAGTCTGTAAGCATAGAAACACATAGGTCTGCATAGAAAGTGTAAAAAAGTATATTTTTTAATGAAGACATTAAAGTAGTACACCATTCTACTTTATTCTATTAACATAGTAAGTGTATGAACTTTGCACAGCATAAATAGTGTGAGGGTTCCTGCTACTTGTTTATTTGCAAAGTTGTTCCATTCTTCCATGCAATTGATAAAAATACTTTCAAAGTGATACCTTCCCATTAACCCTTGGGATACAGGAGTTTTTTTCGTTTTTGCAGTTTCATTTTTCTTCCATATCTTTCATTTCCTGTCAGGCCATGACTACAACCAAAGAGAACCCTCTGTAGTGAGTCAATTAGAGAGTCACGCATTACACTGATCAAAACTTTTTTCTGTGGTTATCTTTATCAAGACTTACAGTATGAAGAGAACAAAAGATCTCTGATACTGTTGTACTAATTCTACGCCTACTATTACCATGTGGATTACCCTTCAGTCAACATCTTTGGTCACTGTTCCAATCTACCTCCCCAGAAGTCCATTTGGTCAGGGAACATGGTATGTGTCAGGAAAAGGCCACAGTAATTTAGAAAACGAGAAAATTTGAAACAATTTTGTAAATGGACAGCTGGGCAGAAGAATGAATATCATACAGCAGAATAAAATTTTCATGAAGGCGTGGAAATGGGCCACATTTTCATAATGACAAGAACATATTTATGGATGCTTGCCTCGCAAAAAGTCCAACTGATGGATACAGAAAAATATAATTCTAAATTAAATTTAGTTTTATTTGTTGTCATTGCTCCACTACAGACATCTGGCCAAAAGTCCAACGGATAGAATATGGCAAAAACTATGGCTAAGAGTTAAATTTCAACCGACAGACGATCATCTTGGTTGAAATCGGCCAATATGGACTAAACTGTGTATGGTCATGTCTGCAAAACAATTGCACACCAGGTTGTTCAACTGCTGTTCAGCTATCAACCAACTTCTATCTAATGTGTATGGCCATCTTACGTCAATTCAGAGACTACCGACTGCGCAAAAGTGAGAAATTTAGCAACCATGGGAATGTTCTTCCTACCATTTGCCTGCCATGATGAGTGACATGAGTATTTATTATTTTGCCATGTTTTCTTTAAAATGCCAATATAATTCCTTCTTTAGGTGTTAAAAAAATGAGGACACAATTGTCCTGCAGTGACACGATGGCCCATTTGCATGGTAACTGCATCTCTGTGATCAATTAATTGTCTGTTCCAATTAGTAAAGCAAGAAATCACCAAGTGTCCTGGTTTCAAGGTGTCCTTGGCATGTGATGCCACATATTGGAAAGAGCTGCACAGAATCTAGACCACTCTATTTTAATACCAAGGGACCAGTCACCAGTGCCATCTAACATAAGGATGGTACCCTTTATGGGTCCATTTGGAAGTGACTGTTAACCAAATACCTTGACAAGATGAGCCTAGATAATAGAATGCAGTCAGACTATGATTAGAAACAGGTCACTTCTTATAGAATATAGAATTTTTGTTAAAGGGGTTCTCCAAGTTAAATTTATTGATGACCTATCCTCAGGATAGGTCATCAATATCAGATCGGCGGGGGATCGACACCCGGCAACCCCGCCGATCAGCTGTTTGAAGAGGAGGCGCGCGCCGTACCAGCGCTGCCTCCTCTTCATTGTTTACATGCTGGCCGTAACGGGGGTAGCGGTGAGCAGGTGTAATTACCCCTAACAACCCTATTCATTTCAATGGGAAGAATTGCTCCCATAGACTTGTATGGGAGCAATCCTTCCCATTGAAATGAATTGGACGGTTAGGTGTAATCACACCTACTCACCTCTACCCCCGTTACAGCCAGCATGTAAACAATGAAGAGGAGGCAGCGCTGGTACGTTTATAGGAAGAGACCAGCCTCAGAAAGGACATGCCCCTTGAGAAAGGACACACTTCCTAAATTGGCAGCTTCAAATAGATATAGCAGGGATATTGAAGGAATGAACAAGGTTTTCTTTAACCCCTTCTGAACCTCCACATGTATGGTGGAAGTCCAGTCTTTAAAAATGGCATCCGTCCCTGATTGCAGAGGGCAACACAGTTTTAAGCAGCAGACACCCAGGGATAATGTCTGTGATCGGCCATAACACCAATCACAAACATTTAACTCCTCAGATGCATCTCAGGTGTTTTTTTCCCAGAAGCACTGCACACCCAGGGCCTAAACTGCTCTGTTGTGCAGTGATCGTGGGAGCCGTTTGTTCCTTGTGGTAGCCTTGGCCCTTCTGAAGGATCCAAGGATACCACAGCGATAGTTCCTTAGGAGCCCTGCCTGTGGATACGGGAGATACGGGAATCTAAATGGCCAATTCACCATTTTTCATTGCTTTAACCCCCAGAAAAATGAATAAAACATGATCAAAAAGTTCTATGCGACAGGAAGCCCAAGAGAGGGGAGTGGAGAATTGGAGGTAAGTTTTAGCCACGAGGGTGGTAATAATACTCACTATAGCAATATTCCCTCTCTGGCTTTCACTGGGACTGTGCTGTGACTGGGGGGGCACACCCTTTTTCTATCTCAGAGCACACCCTGGCCTTTGTAGTAATTGAGTTTAGATGGAGTTGCCAGAGGATGGTAATGAAGTCAGTAACCAGTCATGTTGGTTATCAATAAATAAGTCTCTAGGGTAAGATAGGAGTACAGTAGTAGCACATTCAGCAGTAACAAGGCATAATTCCAAAACGATCACAGACAGTGCAATTCTTCCTCAATAGCTATGTATGGAGATCATTCATTATGGAGGCTGTAGTACTCCTCTATGTCTCCCTAATATCTCTCTGCAGAACCTTAGGCATGCAGTGAGGTTCTTGTTGCAAGTTTCTGCTAAGTAGAGCAGATTTAAGACATGGCTGGCCAAACTGTCTCCAGTATGTCTTCCAAGTCTTTCTCTGACATAAATATGGACAAAACCTCACTGTCTGACTACTGTGTTCAGCACTTTTGTTGAAGTGGCTTCCTTAGCTGTAGATGTCTCAGAAATGAATGTTCTATGAGCTTGGACCTAGCTCCGAGGAGCTTGCAAAAGTAGATCCCCCCTCATTATCAGCTAGACTCTAACTTCTGACTTAATTAACCAGGGGCAAACCCTGGTACATCTCTTGGCAACCTAAGGGAATGAGCTAAGGTGTTAATCCTTGCTTGTCCACACAATACTATTAGGTATACAAAGATAGTATGCAAAAACATTTTGCTTAGCAATATATAATAACATAACATCAGATTACCCTTTGCAATGACCCAGTTCTGGGTTACAACATAAACATATTCCCACAAAAAATGAGCCGTCACACAGCTCTGTAGACGTAACCATAAACAGTTATTGGAGTGGGGGTCAGAATATGACATCTCAAAGAAAAAACTAAATTCTTACAAAGTTTTTATTATTTTTTACAGTATTAAAACACAAGAAAAAGAATATAAATGTGGTATCAGTGTTATCATACTTACCCAGAGAATGATGGTAACAGATCAGTTTTATACCACAGAGAACATCATAAAAATGAAACCCATAAAAGATAGCGGAATTGCATTTTTTCCAATTTCACCCTATTTGGAATTTTTCCCAGCTTCCCACTACATTTTATGAAATATTGCATGGCTTTGGGGGGTCTTTAATGCCGGGTTTTGGCCAGACAAAAACTGTTGAATGCACAGTTTTTTCCAGCCAAAACCCAGCACTCATGCTGGAAACTGGACAGATCCCCATCGGATCTCATTATAGTCAATGAGGTCTGATAGTAAATGGCAGTATGATACGGTGAAATCCAACAGGCTGGAATCTGGCAAGCTGCTGGAACAACCTGTAAGATTAAAAAAACACAGATTTGAAGCTAGCCTTACAATTCTGGTTCATCTTATAATGCTATGTCATGCTGTTCCTCTGTTATTCATGCTAGACATTTCTGAGTAAATTGACAACTGGATGTAACCAGTATGTCTCTAAACAAAATATTGTCTAATCAGTGATGACTAGTGTTGAGCGAGCATGCTCGCCCGAACTCGCTGTTCAGCCGAGCATGCCTACGCTCGGGTCCGCTCGGTGTTCGGTCGAACACCGAGTGTACTCGAGCGCAATGCTTGAGTCTCTTCCCCGCACTGTAATGTTGATTTGTATGCTAATGCGCACAAATTCAGTTAATTAGCATACTTTTTACAAGTGAAAGGAGTAAAAGAGGAGAAGTCGCGATTCTGACCTTTTTCTACTAACCAGACACCCTCCCCTCTTCCGAGCGGGGGGTGCCTGGTTTAGTCCCATTGACTAACATTATGCTCGGGTGCTCGGCTGAGCACTCGAGCAACCCCTAGTGCTCGGGCAGAGCACCCGAGCATACGAGCACAGAGGTGCTCGCTCAACACTAGTGATGACAGTATGAGACTGTGTAGGGACGCACATCTTTGACACGGGGAATGATAACAGTTGTTAATTTATTGAAAAATATTTCAGGAGGAATAACAGATGAAGGGCCCAACGCATGAAAACTAAATGCACCAGAAATGTCATTACATAAGGAGTTAAAATATTTACTAAATAGGCATATCATTAATGATGACAGCTCCTTTAGAATAGACCTGTCTGGCATTAGAAAGATGGGACCACTTTCTTTCGAAAAATAACGCCACATCTGTCTATAGGTTGTGTCTGGTATTGCAGCTAATTTCTATTGAAGTTATTAGAGTACATTTTCTAGAAATTTGCATCTGAATTGAAGAATATGGATTTAGGTATCTTAAAAGTAGTACTAAGAAAGAAATGGGGGTCAGTCAACACATCCTGATGCGCAGGTGTATGTCATCATGGCTGAAAGCACAAAAGCAAAAACAAACAATGCAACAAGCACTCCGCCAAAGCGAATAATCAACTAAATACAATAGTGCCATGCTCACTATAGAAAATGTACTGATGCTAAAGCTATGTTGTAAACATGAGATTCTTGGAAAATACATTTCGTACAAAATTATTTGTGTCTGTCCGCCAACAACAAGGTGATCTCTTTAGGACAGGAACCTACACTAAGAAGTACCTCCTCTGGTGCCATACTGCCCTCCATTAAATTCAGGGAATGCATTCTCCACATGCATGCTGAGCCCACTCTGTAATTTACCTCTCCTGCTGCTAGACGGCTTTCAATAAATATAGGGAGAGCAGCCTACAGACTTATACCTGCACTTATTAAAATCAGCCTATGGGACAATCAGGTTAGTTAGGAGTGTGGTCTCAGCATGCTTGTGGAACCTGCATTCCCTGAACACCAGCAGAGTGTAGTATTTAGTGTAGGTTCCTGTCCTAAAGAAATCGCCTTGCCGGGGCGGAAAGGCACAAATAATTTTGTACAAAATGTATTTGTCAAGATTCTCACATTTATAACAAAGCATTAACATCAGTACATTTTCTATAGTGAGCATGGCACCATTGTATTTACTTTATTATTTGTGTTTGCAGAGCGCTGTTGCATTGTTTGTTTTTGCTTAAAAGTAGTACACAGCTATATGTTACTTGCAGTATTGTCAGAGTAATAATGATGAAGTACTTTATTCCAGTAAGGCCCGTTTCACATATATCAGTTGCGCCTGGTCAGTTGTTTAGGCCAGGAGCCGGCTTCCATAGACTGAAAGTGCAGGAAAAAAAAACGTATCATAAAGCATTTTTCTGTCTGGCACTATTTGACATCCGGTATCATAAGTGATGTACCGGATATATGTGACATAGCCTATAGAAAACTATAGGATCAGTGTTGTCTTCAGTTCCCCTCTGGCATTTTTTTGTACCACGTAGGAGGGGAGCTGAGCCAGTTCACCAGATATACAGTATATAAAGCTGACCTCTTGTCAATGGGCAGTCCATGGACACAACCAAAGGAAGCAAACACTTTTTCTAATCTTTGACAATCACATAAAAAAACAATAACTAATAGTTACACTTATTTAGTTATTTATTTTTTTATTCATTCAATAACTAATATTTACATTTATTTATTTATTTATTTATTCAACAATTAATATTTACATTTATTTGTGTATTTATTCATTTTTGTTGGTTACTAGTTAGCATTATAATCTAGATTTTTTTTAAATCTTTTATTACTGGTGCTCTGTAAATTTTCTTTTGTTCAAAGTCATCCTGCTCTTGTCAGGTAATCCTTTCAGGGATGCACATCCCATTCTTAATAGTGGAACAGTTTTGTTAACGCAATGACGTTGAGCTAACTTAACCTTCAATCCATAGCTGGCAGCTGCAGGAAGTAAGAAGATAAATTAACATTTCTTCCCATAGCTCTTTGGCCTGCCTGTAATCGGGATATTGAGATTGATGTGTATTATCTAGGTGGGTATTCTACCTGCACAGGGTAAAAAATGCCTATCCAGCCTTTAACATATTTTGCATGTTATTTCTTCATATTAAAAGAGTTAATCGGACACCAAATCCTTTACATTTTTCAATCCCCAAATAGTCAAAGACCATTGCTATGGGCAGTACAAGTTAGATGATAAAAAAAAGCCTGTGTTATTTAGCAATCAAGTAAAATTGTCACCATCTAATTGACCTAACCAACTTCATCAATTCCAATTATATGGCTACCAGAGGCATTTAATGTTAGGTAGGGCGAGCTAATTAAATTGCAATAAATATTAGTTTGCATTCTAGTAACAGCTAGCGTCTAATGAATCAACTGCTAATAGCTCATTTATTATGTGCCAATTACATGCTGGTAGCCGACAATTTGAAACTAATAGGAAAACTTTGTCCTTTTTTTATAAGATATGTCCTCCAACTTTGTCCCAGTTTATTATATTAAATTAACCTGTCCAGGAAGTGAAGTGCATTATAATTCTAGCGTCTGATACTACATACTCACTTATAAATATTTCTACAAAAAAAACGTTGTAGAGTAAAGTGTAACACTTGATAGAAGAGCTATATCCCTCAGTGTTTCCTTCCTTGGGGATATTTTCCAGGTGATATGTTTGATGATTATGTGCTTATGAACAAGGGGTGCATAGAAAAGAGGAAGCCCTATAGTGACTATTCAATTAAGGTACCACCTTGGTACTAGCTGACAGCACAACACACTTACACAGGTTTTACCATTACTAGTCCAGATGAGTTATAAATGACCCCACTAAATACTTGAACAGGCCTCCAGAGTCCTCTATTTCTCCTCATTGCATGATATTAATGGGGAGTAGTTTGAATGGCGCCGTGGTGAAGCTTGTGCACTTCTACTCTATTTAGACTCCATGATGCCAATGAAAACCAACAACCACCTTGCAAATGAGGAATTGGTGATTGTTTGTCTTTGGTCTCATTGTTTGATAGATTTTCTGCATCTTTAAAGGGGTTGTCTCAATTTAGCAAATAGCAATTATTATATAGAGAAAGTTAATACAAGGCATTTACAAATGTATTGTGATTGTCCATATTGCCTCATTTGCTGGCTGGATTCATTTCTCCATCACATTATACACTACTCATTTCCATGGTTACAGACCACCCTGCAATCCAGCGGTAGTGGCCACGCTAGCACATTATGGAAAAAAGCACTAGCCTATTTGCGCTCGCACAATCCTGGCCACCAAAGAGGCAAGCACTTTTTTCTATAATGTGCAAGCATGGCGACCACTGCTGGATTGCAGGGTGGTCGTAACCATGGAAACGAGAAGTGTATAATGTGATGGACAAATGAATCCAGCCAGCAATATGGAAAATTACAATACATTAGTAAGTGCCTTGTATTAACTCTCTCTACATGATAAATGCTATTTGCTGAAGTGACATAACCCCTTTAAGTCTAACACTTTCATCTTCAGATATTTCTCCACTCTCTGCGCCACCCTTTTACTGGAGTTGTGACTTTTAAAAAATCACAGTTGATAAATCTGGATTATATGAACTTGACAGTCTAACCAGACTTAATTTTCAAACTGGAGTGAATGGTGTAAAAATGCACAATGTGTGAATAATTGACAATACTAGTTACAGAACCAGAATTCTGGAGTCCATGGCTTGATAAATTCCCCTCATAGTTTGTAAGGGTAAACAAAGTCAAAATACATGTAGCTAAGAAACCAAAAAAATATTTAAGGCCTGTTGTTCAATAGTATCAATTAGATAGAATCAGCTGTAATAATATTGTATGGTCAATTTCAAATAAAAATAAAAAAATGATGGAGAGGATTTATTAACCCTTTAATGACCAGGGCTAAAAAGGCCTTAATGACGAGACTTAATGGCTTTTTTGTGATTTAGCGCATATGGTGATTTAATAGTCCTAACTTTTTTCTTATATGGTTTTGTGTGAATAGGTTGACTATGGCAACAGTTTTTGTTGTTGTGGAATTATTTCATTTTTTATTTTATATGCATTTTATTTTCATAAAATATAAATAAATCTATAAATATATTTTTGTCATATAACATGTCCCCAAGAAAGTGATTAAAAGACCTCTTCCTTCACGTAACAACTGATCACCAAGGTTTCAGAAGCTGGACTCACAGTAGCCAGCTGATTAAAAAGGAGTGTTGTCTTTGTGTGACAACCTCTGTAAGGCCCCCTCACACGAATGATACGCATTCAGTCTGGATGCATTCAGGGTGCGTTCCAGAAAACTTGCACCAATCCGCACGCAATTGCAGTCAGTTTTGACTGAGATTGCATACATTCGCTCAGTTTTTTTCCGCGGAGGTGCGATGAGTATGGATGCATTTCGCACGCGCGTGATAGAAAACTGAATGTTTACAAACAACATCTCTAAGCAACCATCAGTGAATCATGCATTGCATGCGAATTTCACGCAGACCCATTCACTTCAATGGGGCCAGGGCTGCGTGAAAAACGCAGAATATAGAACATGCTGCGATTTTCACGCAACGGCGAACTTATGCGTGAAAAAATTTTCCATGTGAAAAGACCCATTGAAATGAATGGGTCAGGATTCAGTGCGGGTGCAATGCGTTCGCTTCACACATTGCACCTGCGCGGAAATCTCGCCCGTGTGAAAGGGGCCTAAACCATGCTAAAATCCTGCATGTGGTCAGTCAGCAAAAGCAAAACAAAGAGAACCATACAAAGGGAAACAAAGTCTACAAGTCAATTGCAAATGAGTTAGGAAATAAAGTGACACTGTCTTAATATTTCTTCCCAAAATTCCCAGTTTAAAATCATTTGCAACACACTTGGATGCTCACCAAACAGGATTTGCAGATTGCCGGGTACATTGATTAATATATTAATAATAATGCAGGTTTAATGATTTAAGTGGTACAAAGAAGACAATTCCTTGAAAAGAAAATATTGACAGGTAAATTATCGATGACCATGACTGATTTCCAACTGTCACAGGTCTAAGGTCTTTGTGTGAAGTCTGTTTTTTTTTATTGTCAGTGCCTATATACAAGAAAGAAAATCGTTTGTAACTTAACCTTAATTATTCTTATTTCTGTTTAATTTTCACTCATAATTTGTTAGCATTTAACTGTCATTCTATTTTTCTAATATACTTTAATTACTAAAATCGTACATTTGTATTAGAAAAATAGCTCTAAAGTGGCCAAATCTGAGCCTTAGCAACATCCTTCTGTCTTCTGTTTACATAACACAGTCAATGATGAGCAAGTCAAACAGAAGACAGAGGAGCTTTGCTAAGGCTCAAAATGGGCAAATTTACAGCTATTTTTCTAATATTAAGGTATGATTTCAGTAATCAAAGTATATTACAAAGATGGTCAGTATCACTGCCCCTACACATTAGGCTACTTTCACACTTGCGTTTGCAGGATCCGTTTGTGAGATCCGTCCAGGCTCTCACAAACGGATCCGTCATGATAATACAACCGCCTGCATGTGTTCTGAACGGATCCGTTAGTATTATCTTTTATATAGCCAAGACGGATCCGTCATGAACTCCATTGAAAGTCAATGGGGGACGGATCCGTTTTCTATTGTGTCAGACAAAACGGATCCGTCCCCATTGACTTACATTGTGAGTCATGACGGATCCGTTTGGATCAGTTTCCGTCAAGCGGACACCAAAACGCCGCAGGCAGCGTTTTAGTGTCCGCCTCCAAATCGGAATGGAGACTGAACTGAATCAAACTGAAGCAAAACTGATGCATACTGAACGGATCCTTTTCCATTCAGAATGCATTAGGGAAAAACTGATCAGTTTAGGACCGTTTGTGAGAGCCTGTGACGGATCTCACAAACGGATCCTGCAAACGCAAATGTGAAAGTAGCCTTACTAAAATAAAAAAAAGAATGACAGTTACACTTTAATCACCTAACTGTTTTGCCGGAGCTCAGCTCTGGCAGTGAGAAAAGTACTTAACTGTTCTGCTGGAGCTGGGCTGGGGCAGAAAGTGGAGGGGGAGGGCTGCTTTAACTGCTGATAACTCATGAATGGTTGCAGCTAGCAAACAACTGGTCTTCTTTGAAAGCTGGCATTCAAGGCTTTCATACAAGACCAAACTGACAGCTAAAGTCTGAGCAACAGAGGAGAAATTGAGTCAGGAATAATCGCTGGTAAAACCTGCTTTTATTTTCACTTTCAGCTACATTCACAGCATCCCACTTTATATCAGTGATATCTTCCCCTGTCCTGAACATATTGCTGTCATTGGTATTGTCTGAAAGCTTGGAATGTCAGCTTTGAAACAATATAAAGCCCATACCTCTAGCTGGTACCAAACCAGAGATATGGGCAGATAAAGCTTCCCGCCCCCATCAATCTGGAGGAGAATGAGGGAGCAGCTGCAGAGCTGACAGGCTGCAGGAGGCGAGAAAAATAGTAAAAATATATAGAAATGTGGCATTATGATCATTGTAGTGACCCACATAATAAAATTGTTATTTTTACCACACAGTGAACACCGTAAAATAATTTCACAAAATAATCTAAAAATATAATAATAAAAGTTATATAGTAAACTATATATACTCCAAAATGGTTCCTAAAAAACTTACAACTAATCCCACTAAATTTTAGAAGAAAAAATTAAAACGTTATCACTGCTGGAACACAAGGGGGGGATGGATATTATTGGTCCTTAAAGAGGTTCTGCAGTTCGGTAAAACTGATGATCTATCCTCTGGATAGATCATCAGCCTCTGATCGGCGGCGGTCTGACACCCGGGACCCCCGCCGATCAGCTGTTTGAGAAGGCAGCGGCGCTGCAGGAGCGCCGTGGCCTTTTCTGTGTTTACCGCAGGCCAGTGACGTCACAACTAGTATCACTGGCCTGGGCGAGGCTAAGCTCTGTTCACTTGAATGGAGTGAAAACAGCTGATGGGCGGGGGTCCCGGGTGTCAGACCGCCGCCGATCAGAGGCTGATGATCTATCCAGGGGATAGATCATCAGTTTTACAGAACTCCTTTAAGGCTAAAATTTATGATGTCAAACTAAGGGGTTAAAAATGTAATTGTGTCCCTTGAGTTGTGCGCCAACAAGATTTACTGCAGACACACATTAAAAATCAACAATAAAAAGTGACATTTTTGGGAGGGTTTTTCCAATTTTAACGATACCGTTAGGAGGTTAAACATGTAATTAAACCCATTCATGTTCTATATGCTCAGTGATAACTTTTTGAATCTCACAAGTAAAATAACCAAAATAAAATAGGAAATAATTTGACACAAGCCATTATCTTTTCAGCTACATGAAATTAATTACAATCATTAGGCAAACCCAATTTGAAAGAAAAGGGAGATAAAGATATCTAACTGGAAGCTCATGGGGCAGTCTAGACTCTGAAGGAGGTCTGGTCATACTTAACATGTGAAAATCCATAAATACAGGAAATTACATCCAGATATACAGCAAGACATACAGGCAACTGTCTCAACCATATTTACATGCCAAAGTTGCCTCTTGATAGAACATACAGACCTTGAATGGTCACATGAGACCTTTTTATACAGGCTGATGATTGGGTGAATGAACGTTTTTACTAACATAGGTTCTCGGTTACCTGTTAGCTTTCTTGTCCAACCCTCCCACATATATGTCCACTTGACTTGGCTGATCATACATGTTTTATAAATGGGTAAAGTGACTTTCAGTTTCTCACTGAGATCAGGCATGTTGGAATCCTACTGGCTGATCCAGCTTAAACCAGAGGGTTCATCCAATGTACTGTACTAATGTAACAGGCCTGTTGGCACAGCTTAAATCCGCCACCAGTTCAGTAGCATAAAGCAGCCATTTTTTGCTGCTAAATTCACATTTCAAACCTCCACCAACAGTTTCCCCATTGACTTTAATGTAAAATAAAACCTTCACCTTGTGAACACAGTGTAATAAGAGTAGAGGTTTTTTTTCAGTAGCTGATTCGAAAAATGCTTCAGAAGTGATGTTAGTCCCTAGAAGTGGATTTCATTGTGGATTTCCTAGAAGTCAATGAGAAAGCAGGAAAACCTCAAACCAAAATTCTTCTAAAACTCTTGTAAAAACTCCTATAAGGCTACTTTCACACTAGAGGCAGGTGTGTCCGCAGGATGTTCTGCCGGGCGAATAGCCTGCCATATCTGTGCTGCCGCTAGTGTAGGTGTGCTGCCGGAACTACACTCTGTCCCCATTCACTATAATGGGAGCGGGCTGGAGTTTCAGACGCAGCACAGCAAGCATGCAGAGAGGTGGCCGGACTAAAATTACAACATGTCGTAGTTTTAGTTCGGCCGCCGTTCGGCATGTTTGCCGCGCTGCGGCCGGAACTCCAGCCTGCCCCCATTATAGTGAATGGGGACGGAGCATCGTTCTGGCCACACACCTGCACTAGTGGCAGCACGGATACGGCAGGCTATTCACCCGCAACAACATCCTGCCAGACATCCCTGCCGCTAGTGTGAAAGTAGCTTTAACCCCTTAAGGCCGAAGCTACTTTTACACTTAATGCCGAAGCCACATTTTTTAAATCTGCCATGTGTCACTTTATTAATTCATAATTTTGGGATTCTTTCACCGATTCGACTGATTCCAAGATTGTTTTTTCGTGACATATTGTACTCCACGACAGTGGTAAATTTGAGTCAATATAAATCACCTTTATTCATAAAAAAATCCTAAATTTACAGAAAATTTGGAAAAATGTGTAATTTTCAAACTTTGAATTTCTCAGCTATTAAGGCAGATAGTGATCCCTCACAAAATAGTTATCACTTTACATTTCCCATATGTCTACTTTATGTTGCCATCATTTTGTAGATGTAATTTTATTTTTTGGGGATGTTAGAAGGCTTGGAATTTTAGAAGCAATTCTTAAAATTTTTAAGAAATTTTCCAAAACCATTTTTTTAAGCACCAGTTCAGTTCTGAAGTCACTTTGTGGGGCTAACATAATAGAAACCACCATAAATTACCCCATTTTAGAAACTACACCCCTCAGGGTTCTCAAAACTAATTTTACTAACTTTGTTAACCCTTTATGTATTCCACAAGATTTAAAAGAAAATGGAGATGACATTTCAAAATTTCACTTTTTTTGCAGATTTTCCATTTTAATCCATTTTTTCCTGTAACACATCAAGGGTTAATAGCAAAAAACCCTCAAAAACTATTACCCTGATTCTGCGATTTACAGAAACACCCCACATGTGATTGTAAACTACTGTATGGGTGCATGGCCAAGCGCAGAAGAAAAGGTACGCCAGATGGTTTTTGGAGGGCGAATTTTGCTGGACTGGTTTTTAGCCACCATGTCCCATTTGAAGCCCCCCCGATGCACCCCTACAGTAGAAACAACCAAAAAGTGCCCATATTTTGGAAACTAAGGGATAAGGTGACAGTGTTATTGATACTATTTTGGGGTACATATGATTTTTGATTACACTTACACTTTTTTCTAGGCAAGGTAAACAAAAATGGCTGTTCTGGCTCAGTTTTCTTTTTTTTACTGTGTTCACCTGAGGGGTTAACTAATGTGATATTTTTGTATAGCAGGTTGTTACGGACGTGGCGATACCTAACATGTATAGTTTTTTTTAATTAATTTAAGTTTTACACAATAACATTTTTGAAACAACAAAATCGTGTTTTAGTGTCTCTGTTGTCTGAGAGCTGTAGCTTTTTTATTTTTTGGGCAATTGTCTCAGGTAGGGGCTCATTTTTTGCGGGAAGAGGTGACGGTTAGATTGGTACTATTTTGAGGGGTATATGCCTTTTTGATCGCTTGGTATTACACTTTTTGTGATGTAAAGTGACAAAAAATTGCTTTTTTGACCCTGTTTTTATTTTAGTTTTTTTACTGTGTTCACCTGAGGGGTTAACTAATGTGATATTTTTGTAGAGCAGGTTGTTCTGAGGGGTTAACTAATGTGATATTTTTGTAGAGCAGGTTGTTACGGACGTGGCAATACCTAACGTGTATAGTTTTTTTTATTTATTTAAGTTTTACACAATAATATCATTTTTGAAACAAAAAAATCATGTTTTAGTGTCTCCATTGTCTGAGAGCTGTAGTTTTTTTTTATTTTTTGGGCAATTGTCTCAGGTAGGGGCTCATTTTTTGCGGGAAGAGGTGATGGTTAGATTGGTGCTAGTTTGAGGGGCATACGCCTTTTTGATCACTTTGTATTACACTTTTTGTGATGTAAAGTGACAAAAAATGGCTTTTTTGACCCTGTTTTTATTTTTTTTTTTTACGGTGTTCACCTGAGGGGTTGGGTCATGTGATATTTTTATAGAGCGGGTTTTTACGGACGCGGCGATACCTAATATGTTAAGGTATTTTATTTTCTTCATTTTTAATCAATTAACATGTGCTTATATGGGGAAAACTGGGATTTTTTTTTTTACTTTTTTATTTTTTTACACTTTTTTTTACACTTTTTTGACTCAGACCCACTAGGTTCTTGAAGATCCAGTGGGTCTGGTGTTTTATAATACACTGCAGTACACTGTATAGTGTACTGCAGTGTATTTTCATTCATAGTAATCTTTACCATGGCAAGCCGGACGAAAGCGTCCGGTTGCCATGGTAACCATCGGAAGTGTCCGGTTGCCATGGCAACGGGGGGGTTTCTGCAAACATTTTATGAGGATCTGATCCCCGCAGTCTCAGACTGCGGGGATCAGATCCTTTCAACCAGCACACGCGTATCCTGCGATTGGCTAGTCTGACCAGACTAGCCAGTCACAGTGATCGCTGGCCCGGGACCGCCCCCATTGGTCCCGGGCTGGTTAGCTGACACCCCTGGCTGTAAGTAACAGCCGGGGTCTCAGCGCTGTCACCATGTCATCAGACATGGTGACAGTTTAATGCCATGACGGCTTATCCCGTCATGGGGTGGCAAGCGGCTCCTGCCCATGACGGGATAAGCCGTCATTGGGCGTTAAGGGGTTAAACATCTACCAAATTGCAAATCTGCAACTAAACACATCTACTGATCTGCTACAGATTTTTCTGTTGTGGATTTTAGCCATGTGAACATATTCTTAGGCTGAGTTCACTCTTCAGTTATTTGATCAGTTATTTCAATCAGTTATTGTGAGCCAAAACCCGTAGTGAAGCCTATTCAGAGGTAAGGGCATTAGGTTTCCCATTCATTTCAATGGGACTGCTGAAAATAGCTGAGCGCACCTTCCATAGGAATGTATGGAGGGACGCCACACACTGAAGTGCATCCTCCTTCACTTTACAGGCTCTGTTCTAAAGATAAGTGCAGGGCCCAGAGGTGGGACTCGTATCTATCAGACATCTATCCTCTATCCACACTTGCATCATGATTCCTGTTTATAATGGTAGCCCTGACAATTTGCTGGATCTGCCATATGAGGAACATGACTGGTAAATTGCATTTACTTACAATGAACTCCACCAGGCTCCACAGAGGTCTCCGTTTTCACGCAGTACTATTTTCCCGACCAAATGTGACAGAATCTGCAACAAAAGCTCCCAATGAAACCTCTAAAACTGGAGTGAAAAAAGCCTTGAAGAGGTAGGCTGAACAAGACAAAACCTGTCTACATGGACATCAGAGAGGGGTCTCCAGCTCCTGAATGAAGAGTCGCTCCGTAAGAAAGGCTTCTATTCTGGCAGACCTAAGGGTTAGGTTAGGTTTCAGCATACAGTTTTGGAATCCCAAATCAGGAGTGGATCATAAAAGAGGAGAAATTATAAAGAACTGATACAACTTATCTTTTTTACTTCTGGTTTTGGCTTGCAAAACTGCATGTACTGTAGAAACCTGATTGTTTAGTCGTACCCTACCCCCTACATGCATTGCATGAAAAGTAATTCATCTGAATGGTTACCACATAATGTTATACTACTCCATTCAGTGGTCACTGCACAGGGAATGAGTTGGAAGACATGTCTTGGTGAGACAGCTCTTTCAAAAAGATTGTCTCAATAAAACAACCCCAGTCTGTAAGGCAGGGATCAGCAACCTCTGGCACTCCAGCTGTTCTGAAACTACAAGTCCCAGAATCCTCTTTTCACTTCTGTGGGATTTACAAAAACAACTAAGTTTACATGTTGGGAGTTGTAGTTTCACAGCAGCTAGAATGCCGAAGGTTGCAGATCCCTGCTGTAAGGCAAATAGACGTCATAGATAGGGATGAGCGAACCCGTGGAAGTTCGGGTTCGCCGGGTTCGGCCGAACTTCAGGTCAAAGTTCGGTTTGGGACCTGGACCCGAACCCCATTTAAGTCAATGGGGACCTGAACTTTGGTGCACTAAAATGGCTGCAAAATAGTCGTAGTAAGGGCTGCAAAATGGGAGTAAGAGCAGGACAGTTGCCCTGCAAACAAATGTGGATAGGTAAATGACTTAAAATAACATAGAATAGAAAAAAATAAAAAATAATGATCTTGAAGTAGGAGACGGAGGTCAAAGTGGAGTAGGAGGTTGAGGAGGCAGTGGACGTGGTGGTGTGGCGGTGTAGGTGGAAGTGGTGATGGAGTTGGAGGAGGTAGCCAACACTGTTTTTATTGTTTTTTTTACTTTTTATTTATTTTTTTATTTTATTTTTTTAATTTGGGAAGACCCCAAAACAGGGAAATAGAAAAGAGAATGCAAAGATAAAGTGCCCTGGAGTATAACAATGGCTGGGTACGGCCAGTATACTTGTCTACACAGCACAAGGTACGGACAAGTCCTGTGGGATCCATGCCTGGTTCATTTTAATGAACGTGAGCTTGTCCACGTTGGCTGTGGACAGGCGGCTGCGCTGTCTGTGATTACCCCCCAGCCGTGCTAAACACGCGTTCGGACAATAAACTTGCTGCAGGGCGAGCCAGCACCTCCAAGGAGTAAAGGGCGAGCTCAGGCCATGTGCCCAATTTGGAGACCCAGAAGTTGAATGGGGCAAACCCATCAGTCAGTACGTGTAGGCATGTGCACACATACTGTTTCACCATGTTGCTGAAATGCTGTCTCCTGCTAAGACGTTCCGTATCAGCTGGTGGTGCTGGTTGTTGTGGTGTACTGACAAAGCTTTTCCACATTTCGGCCATGCTAACCCTCCCTTCTGAGGTACTGACGGTGCCCCATCTGCGTTGGCGACTTTCTCCTCCTCCGCCTTTGCCTGGTGGTTCCACTGAGCCCCCGCTGTCTGGTGTGAATGCCCTCAGCAGCGAGTCTACCAACGTGCGCTTGTACTCGCGCATCTTCCAATCACGCTCCAGTGACGGAATTTAGGACAGCACGTTGTCCTTGTAGCGGGGATCCAGCAGGGTGGCCACCCATTAATCATCACTGGTTAGAATATGGGCAACTCGGCGGTCATTGCACAGGCATTGCAACATGTAGTCGCTCATGTGTGCCAGGCTGCCCTGAGGCAAGGACAAGCTGTCCTTTGTGGGAGGTGTTTCATCTATGTCCTTTGTATCCCCCCAGCCACGCTCAATTGATGCCCATGAGCTGCTTTGGGTGCTACCCTGCTGTGAACACGGTTCCTCCTCATCATCATCATCCTCCTCATCCTGCAGAACTGTGCCCTGGCTAGACAGTTGTGTACCTGGCCTCTGTTGATGCCGGAACCCACCCTCCAAGCCACTTGTAAAAGACTGGCCTGATGACCGTGGAAATGATCCCTCTTCCTCCTCCTCTTCCTCCTGTGCCACATCCTCTTCCATCATCGCTTGAAGCATTTTTTCAAGGAGACATAGAAGTGGGATAGTAATGCTGAGGACTGCGTCATCGGCACTGGCCATGTTGGTGGAGTACTCGAAACAGCGCAATCCGTGAATGCTGCAGCTGAAACTCCACTATTGCCTGCTGCTACTCGCACAGTCTCTCCAGCATGTGCAAGATGGAATTCCACTTTGTGGGTACGTCGCATATGAGGCGGTGAGCAGTAAGGCCGAAGTTACGCTGCAGCGCAGACAGGCGAGAAGCAGCAGGGTGAGACCGCCGAAAGTGAGCACAGACGGCCCGCACTTTCTGCAGCAGCTCTGAGATATCAGGGTAATTTTTCAGGAACCTCTGCACCACCAAATTCAGCACATGCGCCAGGCAAGGGATGTGCATCAAACCGGCTAGCCCCAGAGCTGCTACGAGATTTCACCCATTATCGCACACCACCAGGCTGGGCTTGAGGCTCAGTGGCACTCATCGGTCTGTTGTTCCATGCCCGTCCACAGCTCCTGTGCGGTTTGAGGTTTTACTCCCAAACAGATTAGTTTCAAAACAGCCTGCTGTCATTTACCCCTGGCTGTGCTGAAGTTGGTGGTGAAGGTGTTACGCTGACCGGATGAGGAGGCGGTAGAGGAGGAAGCGGAGTAGGAGGAGGAGGCAACAGGCATCAACGAGAAATGTCCTGCAATCCTCGGTGGCGGTAGGACATGTGCCAAACTGCTATCCGCCTCAGGCCCAGCCACCACTGCATTTACCCAGTGTGCAGTCAGGGAGATATAATGTCCCTGCCCGTGTTTACAGGTCCACGTATCAGTAGTTATATGGACCTTGCCACAGATGGCATTGCGCAGTGCACACCTGATTTTGTCCGCTACTTGTTCGTGCAGGGCAGGGATGGCTCGCCTGGATATACAGTGCCGGTGTACATCTAACCAAAAATGGGAATATGTCACCGGCTGAATGAACAATCAGATTAACTATATTGTCACGTATGCAGTACAGCTGTATGTCTTAGCAAAAATGTGAATATGTCACCTGCCGGACTAGCAGACAGATTAACTGTATTTATTTCCCTGTCACGTATGCAGTACAGCTGTATGTCTTAGCAAAAATGTGAATATGTCACCTGCTGGTCTAGCAGACGGATTAACTGTATTAATTTCCCTGTCACGTATGCAGTACAGCTGTATGTCTTAGCAAAAATGTGAATATGTCACCAGCCGGACTAGCAGATGGATTAACTGTATTAATTTCCCTGTCACGTATGCAGTAAAGGTGTATGTCAGCAAAAATGTGAATGGGTCACCTGCCGGACTAGCAGACAGATTAACTGTATTAATTTCACCATCACTTATGCAGTACAGCTGTATGTCTTAGCAAAAACGTGAATATGTCACCTGCCGGACTAGCAGACGGGTTAACTATATTAATTTCCCTGTCACGTATGCAGTACAGCTGTATGTCTTAGCAAAAATGTGAATATGTCATCTGCCGGACTAGCAGACGGATTAACTATATTAATTTCCCTGTCACGTATGCAGTACAGCTGTATGTCTTAGTAAAAATGTGAATATGTCACCTGCCGCACTAGCAGACGGATTAACTGTATTAATTTCCCTGTCACGCATGCAGTACAGGTGTAATCTCTTAGCAAAAACGTGAATATGTCACCTGCCGGACTAGCAGACGGATTTACTGTACTAATTTCCCTGTCACGTATGCAGTACAGCTCTATGTCTTAGCAAAAAGGTGAATATGTCACCTGCCGGACTAGCAGACGGATTAACTGTATTAAAGATAACCATTCACCACTCCTGACATGTCTGTTTTAATAGCTCCATGCATTCC